>JAANYP010006686.1:0-14959 GCA_020465985.1 Centrapalus pauciflorus
ATACATGATCAGGTTTCGAAGGATCAGTAAACCCTTCAGGCTGATATGTATATACTTCATCTGTTAGCTCCCCGTTTAAAAACGCAGTTTTGACATCCATTTGATATACTGTAAAATTTTTATGTGCGGTAAAAGCTAAAAACATCCTTATAGCTTCAATGCGTGCAACTGGTGCAAATGTTTCATCATAATCAATTCCTTCTTGTTGACTGTATCCTTTGGCCACGAGACGAGCTTTATTTCGAATAATGACACCGTGTTCATCTTTCTTGTTCTTGAAGATCCATTTCGTGCCAATTATGGATTTGTCTTTTGGTCGCTCAACAAGTCTCCAGACCTTTAACCGTTCGAACTGGTTGAGTTCCTCTTGCATCGCCACAATCCAATCAGCATCCAGAAGGGCTTCTTTTACATTTTTAGGCTCAATCTTACTCAAAAAGTTTGAAAATAAGCATTCATTTATTGTAGCCCTTCTGGTTTGGACTGATGAAGATGGATCACCAATGATATTCTCTATTGGGTGATTTCTTGTCCACTTAACTGTATGTGGAAACGGTTCTATTGGGTCTTGGTTGGGATTGGAATCGAAATATGGTTCGGGAGTTGTTGCAGATGTTGTAGGTGGAACATCGGAGGTAGGAGCTTCTGACTGTTCTGAAGTAATAGGGGTTTCAGAAGTATGTGGAGGTTCAATTGGTTGTACAATCTCAGTAGTTGACTGCACATTTGCTGTTGAAGCTTCTCCAGTTTCTTCTGAACTTTGTTGTTGAGAAAGATCTGAAACTACGACTGGATCTTCAGTGATCCTGTCAGGCACCAAATTTTGAACATTAGATTTGGGAGTTTCAAAATAATCATCATAAAAGTTTTCAAACAACTTATTTAAATCATGTTGTTCAACATTTTGTCTATTTGACTCCAATGAAGTCTGCATGTTAGGTCCGGGTCCTGAACTGGTGTGTTCAGAAGCCATTACCACTCCTTCGTCAAATTTAACATTTACGCTCTCGTTGACTATCTTGGTTCTCTTGTTGTATATTCGGAAAGCAACCGACTCCTTTGAATACCCGATGAAGATTCCTTCATCCGCCTTTTGATTAAACTTTCCCAGATTGTCTTTATCATTCAATATAAAGCATCTGCAACCAAAGACATGGAAAAATTTAACATTAGGTATTCATTTATTGATCAGCTCATACGGAGTCTTTCCGAATCTTTTATTTATTATTGAACGGTTTTGTGTGAAACATGCTGTTGCAACCGCTTCTGCCCACAAGAACAATGGTAACTTGGAGTAGGCCAACATCGTCCTAGCTGATTCCACTAGTGTCCGATTTCTTCTTTCAACGACACTGTTTTGTTGTGGAGTCCGAGCAGCTGAGAATTGATGTGTAATTCCAACTGAATTTAAGAACGAGTCCAATGATTTTTTCTTGAACTCTGTTCCATTGTCTGAGCGAATTGTCTGGATGGTGAGTTGCAACTTTACTTGTATTTTTCGGATGAAGTCGATGATAGATTCGGTTGCATCTGATTTGGATTTCAGGAAAAACACCCATGTGTATCGTGAATAGTCATCAACTATCACCAATACATATCTTTTCTTATTTATACTTTGTACTCTCATTGGTCCACACAAATCCATATGCAGTAACTCTAATGCTCTTGTGGATGAGTGTGCTGTTTTGGATTTGTGTGTGGCTTTTGTCATTTTTCCTTTTTCACATGCCGCGCATAGTTGCTCTTTTTGAAATTTAAGCGCCGGCAGCCCTTTAACTAACCCTCCTTTTGCTAGGTTGGTCAGTTCATTGAAATTTAGATGTGAAAGGCGACGATGCCACAGCCATGCTGTTTTAGATGTTTCTTTTGACAATAAGCAGACATCTTTCTTCAGATTGATCGAGGCTAAATCAATGGAGTATAGATTTGTTTTCCTGTTTCCTGCTAGAATTTCTTTTCCTTGTGCTGATCTGATGCTGCACCGATTGGCTTTGAAGTTGACTTCTAACCCCTTATCACACAGTTGTCCAATACTGAATAGATTATGACCAAGACCGTCAACATAAAAGACCTTTTGGATTGTGATTTTGTCATACTTCAGACTTCCGTATCCCTTGATCGGACAAAACTGATCGTTTCCAAATCTTACCGCCCCACAAAACTTTTCTACAAAGTCCGTGAGTGTGTCTCGTTGTCCGGTCATGTGTTTGGAGCATCCCGAATCAAGGTACCAGACATGGTTTACCTATAAAACGTAATAGCACATGAGGTACCCACTTGTAGTTGGGTACTTTAGTTTTAGGTAAAACATGCATAGTATCATTTGTTTTTCTAACTGATATGGCTTTAGGCTTATCGTTTGAATTTATTTTAGGTACCCATTTTTGAATTGTTCTTTTGGGTATCCACTTTTGTACAATTCGCAGTGGAATTGTTTTTGAAATTTTTATCTGTGGATCCTTTTTCTGTTCATACAATGGGTCCTTTTTCTTTGGTTGCCATACAAGCTTATTATACTTCACAGTTTCAGACTTACAAACATAAGAATTCAAAGCAATTAATTTCGATCTTGAAAACTTAATACAAGAATTATTAACAATTTTATCATTATTACAGACAGAATGTTCAATTTTGCTGTTTCTATCTGTAACAATTTTTTCTTTCACGCGCCATTCTTGTTTTATAATCTTGTTTTTCTGTTCTCTTTGCTTCTTTCGCCACACTTGTTTTCTCGACCCGTTCACAACGTTATCTGACATAAAAGAAGTTTGAGAATTAGAAGATTTAGATGCTTGTTTTTTCTGTAACCTTTTCATACCTGTTGAAGATTTGACTGTACGTGCAAAAGAGTCCGTTGATGAGGATGATTCACCCTTTTCAAAACTAGGAGACTTAACAAACAGTTTTGTTTTCTCCTTCTTTTGTTGCACTGATGGTGAATATTCAGATGGTTTTAAAGAGTCTGTAGTCATTCTTTGCAGAATTTTAACAGATTCTTTATTACCAGTTGATAGTTTGTTAGTCAAAGGTTTGATAAATTCACCAATTTTACCAAATCTTTGATCTAATGAATTAACATCAGAGTGCATGAACAGATCAAATTCTTTTTCTGAATTTATAGAATCCAGAGAAATAGATGAATGTGGATCAGACACATTTATGTTTTTAGACTTATCTTGCAACATTTGTTCTATTTTTAGTAATTCAGACTTGAGTGTTCCATTCTCTGTCTCAAAACTTTTAATTTTCAATTCTAAATCAGAATTTATCTGTTCTAAATTTGAATTTGGTAAATATAGTTTTTGAGACTGAGTTGGTAATTCAGACAAATCCTTTTCAGAATAAGTTTGAATGTACTCTTCTTTAGTATCAACAATGTTGCTGATTTCATTTATCTTGGTATAGTCAACATAATTTTGCATTTTGTCTGATCTTGACCTTTTGATTTCTTCACTGGATTCTACTTCTTCAGATGCTTTCAAGAATGTCATTTTTAATCCTAAATTCATGTATCTGACATCATATAATGTTGGTGAATTTGTTATAGCTTTTGTCAGATACTTAGGATTTTCCCAACCAATCCCAGATTTAGAGTTATAAAACTCTGTATCTTTTGGTTGATTTAGATATATTGTTTGATCTGTTTGCCCTCTTTTAATAAATTCATCCTCCATCTTTTTTATTTTCTCATAAAGTTTAGTTCTTTCTTCAAATATGGCATGATATTTTACAGAAAAATTTGAGGCTTCTAATTCAGCTATTCGCAGACTTTCTTGTAAATCAGATATTTTGTGATTCAGATTGAGTATATTGCTTTGAAGTTCTTTTTCCTTATCTTGTAAGTCTGAGACAGCTCGTAAAGCTAAGGCTTTATCTTTGGAAAAATCTAGAACTAAATTGTGTTCATTTAGAAGTTTGTTTTCCAAAGAATGAACCTTTTTCTTTTCTGCTTTTAAGGATTTTTCAAACTTTTTAAGCATAAAAGCCATATTAGTTAGTTTTTCTTCTAATATGCATGAGTCGTCAATATCAGAATCTGAAATAGAATTTACCTCTTGTCCTTCTGAATCCTCTGAGTTATCAGACTCTGAATCCTCCTCATTTTCAGCTTTATTTTGACCAGATGCCATTAATGCAACTTCTTCTTTTTCTTCCTCTTCATCAGAATCAGATTCTCTCCTCTCTTCATCTTCTTCATCCGTCAGTCCAACCCACACCTCATCTTCAGCTATCATAGCTGATTCACTCAGTTCAGATTCATTGAAGATTTCTGACTTTAAACAGATATGAGCATCTTCATCTAAAATGTCATCATCTTCGGATAACTGTAACCAATGATCATCCTCCGCCATAAGAGCTTTGCCTGACTCTTTTTCTTTGGCTAAGAGGGCCTTTCTTGTATAGTAGTCTGAATTTTTGACTACTGGAGATCTGCATTCCCGGGCATAGTGACCTGGTTTTCCACAGTTATAGCATTTCTGTTCAGATTCCTTCTTGGTTGATTTATCTGACTTCTCATATTTGTCAGACTTTCGTGCACTACTTTCTCCAGCCTTCTCATACTTATCCTTTTTCTCAACTTTCCTTGAGCCTGTTTTGTAGCGCATTTTGTTGTTTGTTGGCTTCCTGTAAAATTTCTTCTGAAATGCCTTCGTAAGCAGTGCCATCTGTTTTTTCATCTCTTCAATCTCTGAATCTGCAGATGAATCTGATGATTCTGATTCTGATGATGTACTGCTGATTACAACTCTTTTCTCCTTTTTGAGCTTGTATTTATACTTTTTCTCCGCTAGTAGAGCTAGTGGATCAGCAGTTTCTTTTTCCGCTTTCTTCTTTCCAGATATTTTCCTCAAAACAACTTCTTGGTAGTTGTTGAGGTTTTCAAATAGCATATGAAAATCCATCTCCTCTATATCTTTCGTTTGTTGGATGATCATAGCATATTTTTCCCATTCTGGATTTAGGACATTTAAAAATTTGACATTGATGTCCAAGTTGGACTTCGTCACTCCGTTTCTTTTTACTTCACTTACCAGATTTACAAATCTGAGATAAGTGTTTTCCAGAAGTTCACCTTCACGGGCTCTAAAGTTCTCAAATGTCATGAGACTATTCCTAGCCCTATTAGTGGCAGCTCTGTCTGATCCCCTCATGATTTTGCATACTTCATCCCAGATGGACTTAGCAGTCTTTGTATTTGTCAGACAAGTGTATATTTCATTGGGGATTGAAATCAACAATAACTTTCTTGCAGTCTTGTCCCCTAACTTTCTCTTTTTCTGGGCCTCTGTTAGGTTTGTTACCTCAACAGTCCTTGGTGGTATTGGGGGATTTCCAGTTGGTACTCCTGGGATCGTTTCCATAAAAATTGCTGGTAATGATTTCAGCATTTCTTCAGATAAATCATGGAAACTGATAAATTCAAGAAACCGCTCCCGCCATTGAACATATTCTCCTCTGTATAAGATTGGGGGTTTGGTTTCTGATCCCATAGCAAGTGCATCTTTAGACATGTTGATTGTTTGTTGGGAAACTTTGACCAAGATCAAGTGAACTCCGAATGAGATTGAAAAATTTGATCACACCTTGAAACACAGATTAGTACTGAAATCTACAACACAATGACTTGTTAGTAGCAATAAGCAGTTTAACTCAAGCAGTGAATTGTGTTTGGATTAATGTGTGTGACAAACTTGAATGATTCTTGTGTTATGAGTAAAACTTGAATGAATGTAGTGTGAATCTCGATTGTGTCTTTTACCAAACTCGATTGATTCTTTGATCAAACTCGAATGTGTGTTTGATCAAACTCGAATGTAAGTTTGATCAAACTCGAATGCCTTTCTGATAAAACTCGATTCAAGTGTATGATAACATCTTATACACAAACTCGAATGAGTGTTTTGTTAAACTCGAATCAATGTTATGTAAAACTCGAATCAATGTGTTACAAAACTCGAATGAGTGTTTTGTAAAACTCGAATCTATTGTTATACAAAACTCGAATGGTTGTTTTGTAAAACTCGAGTGAATCTTGCACAACTTGAATGGGTCTCATATAAATCTCGAATTTATCTTATATAAAACTCGAATGAGTCTTATACAAAACTCGAATTGGTCTTATATAAAACTCGAATGAGTCTTATATAAAACTCGAATTGGTCTTATATAAAACTCGAATGAGTCTTATACAAAACTCGAATTGGTCTTATATAAAACTCGAATTGAGTCTTATATAAAACTCGAATTGGTCTTATATAAAACTCGAATGAGTCTTATACAAAACTCGAATTGGTCTTATATAAAACTCGAATTGTTCTGAAATTCTAGTTGTCAACTCGAATATTACAGTTTGGCAACTCGAGTAATAGTAAGACACAACTCGAATAACAAAGCTAACCGACTCGATTAACTGTTATATTCAACTCGATTTACACACAAGATGTGTATAATTCGAGTTTCTTAGAATTTTCAGCTTTTCAAGTCTTAAATTCAGATTAAATCCAAATTTTACCCAATTTCATTCAAATTGTAATCGAAGGTAAGGTTTTTGAATACAAACACTTTTTGTAAAGCACTTTTATGCAAAAATGGATCTAAACCAGACTTTTTCAATGAAACAGTACCGGTTTTTGAACTTTTCAAAATTTCAGAAAATTGCTCAGATCTTTTTCTGTGTTTTGAAAATCAAAACAAGTTTGTATTCAATTGATTCGTCTTTGAAACCTGAACCTTCGATCCAATTAACACTTTGAATGATCAACAGAATCAAAACCCCTAGTGATTTTAGGGTTTTTCCGAAAAATACTCAAGAACACGAAGAACAGATTCAATCTCAAACAGAATGATTCATTCCTAAGTCTCTGATACCAATTGTGAAAAATAGTTTCTACCAATTCAATAAACAATATGCAAATAATAAGAACAATGAAATTAATCAACACTAACCAAATGATTCGATTGATGAACTGATTACAAAACGATTTCAGGAATGTTCTTCGTACAGAGCAGCTTTCACAGAATTGAATGCGTACAAAATTGATTCTCTGACAGATTCTTCTATTTTAGAAAGTCAACATGACTATTTATACAAAATTACAAACTATAAGGAAATTACACATTAAGTCCCTAGACTTTGATATTTCATCAATTAAAAAACATATTCTAACAAAGAACAAAGCAAGACTAGTAGCACAAGGGTACACTCAAGAAGAAGGAATAGATTATGATGATGTCTTTGCTCCAGTAGCAAGAATTGAAGCCATCAGACTATTTCTAGCATATGCAAGTTTCAAAGGATTTAAAGTGTATCAAATGGATGTTAAGTCTGCTTTCCTGTATGGGACAATTGAAGAGGAAGTGTATGTGTGTCAACCTCCTGGTTTTGAAGACTACAAGTATCCAGACAGGGTGTACAAGCTAGACAAAGCTCTCTATGGTCTTCACCAAGCCCCCAGAGCATGGTATGACACACTGTCATCATATCTTCTACAGAATGGATTCAAGAGAGGCACTCTGGACAAAACACTTTTCACTAAATCCATCAAAGCTGAGATTCTTCTTGTCCAAATCTATGTTGATGACATCATCTTTGGCTCAACTAATGATAGTTTGTGCAAAGAATTTGAGGCCCTAATGCACAAAAAGTTTCAAATGAGTTCAATGGGGGAACTCACATTCTTTCTAGGGCTGCAGGTTAAACAGAAGCCTACTGGTCTATTCTTAAGTCAATCAAAGTATGTCAAAGACATACTGGAAAAGTTTGGCTATCAAGACACAAAGGTTGCAAGCACTCCAATGGATCCTCATAAACAGCTCCATACACACAAAGATGGCATAGATGTGGACATTCATCTATACAGATCCTTTATAGGATCTCTCATGTATCTAACATCTTCAAGACCTGATATTATGTTTGCTGTCTGTGTGTGTGCTAGATTTCAATGCTCTTCAAAGGATTCTCACTTGGTTGCTGTTAAGAGAATCTTTAGATATCTTAAAGGCCAACCACATTTAGGTCTATGGTATCCTAAAGACTCTCCTTTTGAACTAACTGCTTATTCTGACAGTGACTATGGTGGATGCAACATTGACAGAAAATCCACAACTGGTGGATGTCAATACTTAGGAGCAAGACTGGTCTCTTGGCAATGCAAAAAGCAAACAACTGTCTCCACATCATCCACTGAAGCAGAATACGTAGCAGCTGCAAGCTGCTGCTCCCAGGTAATGTGGATTCAAAATCAGCTAAGAGACTATGGTATGAATTTCTTATCCACTCCTATTTATATTGACAATTCAAGTGCAATTAGCATTGTGCAAAACCCAGTGAAATTCCCAAAAACCAAGCATATAGAAATCAGGTTTCACTTCATCAGAGATTGTAATGAAAAGAAGTTAATCCAAGTTACCAAAATACATACAGATGATCAGCTAGCTGATCTATTTACAAAACCTTTTGATGTGGGAAGGTTCACTTTCCTAATATCAAATATTGGTATGGTAAACATGGATTAATTGGTTTTCATTATTATCGACTCAGTATGCTAATTTAAGGGGGAGACACTGTTCCATTGAAAAGTTGCACAATTTTACACTAACAGCATGAGTATTTTCTCATGCTGCTAGTTCATTTTCTCGGACTGCTAGTTATTTTCACTTGATCTGTCAAAGTGTGCAGGGTATTTGGGTAATCTTCAAAATGTGTGCGCGGGACCCAACCTTTCAAAACCTTTAAAGGTCCCGGTTTCGTTCAGTTGTAACTACCAGTTACATATTCTTCTTCCACGGCCTTCTGCTTTCTCTCTGAACGAATCACACATTCTTCTTTCAAACCCTAAAACCATCGTTTGTTCATCCATGGAGTTCGTAAAAGAACACAACTGCCTCCCATACACTCTGAAACATGCTGAACTCCAACCGTTCCATACAATGATGGATTTCCTCAGGCACTCCCATATTCATCATGCACTATCCATAAACCCTACTATATACATCTCCCATATAGAACAGTTTTGGAACCATGCATCTGTTCAAACCATCAATGGAGTGCCTACCCTCCTTTCCAAGATTGATGGAACTGATATCCATATCACTGAGGAATCCATCCGACATCACTTGCATCTTCAAGATGCCACAGGTATAACCGACCTAACCCTTGATGCTTTACATACAGGTCTTTTCAATATCGGTTATAGGGGTCCTGCTGATTCTTTTACTTTCTTAAAAGCCCATTTTTCTCCTAAATGGAAATTTCTTGTACATATACTTCAGCAGTGCATTAGCCCCAAAAGAACTGGTTGGTCTGAATTTTCATCTAACATTGCCACTGCTTTAGTGTGCTTTTCAACAGGCCAACGATTCAATTTTTCCAACATGATTTTTCAGGGGATGTTAAGGCATCATTCCCTAAAGAGTGGGAAATTTTTGATGTATCCTAGATTTTTAGCAGAAATCATTGCACACACCTGCACATCTTCTCATACACATAAAAGGATACATGTTTCCCACAGGCACTCACTATCCTCTATTAAGAGACTTTTGAAACATAGTGCCAACTTTTTGAGTGTTGATGTTCCATTGCCTTCTGCAATGATGAACATTATTCCACAACACAGAGGAGAGGGTCCTGAGCAGGCTCAACCTATCATCACTGCTACACCCCCAGGACCCCAACCCCCTCCTCATGATACACAAACTCCCTCTGATCCTTTTGTACAGCCAACACGCCCACTCAGATACTTATACAAAAAAAAGGGGACCAGGAGCTCCTTCCTCCTCCTCCCATCAGCAAGAGCCATATATCCCTGTGCAGGAGGATACTCCTGCACAGAATATCCAAAGGGAACCCATTGAGGAAACTCCCATCCTCTCTCAGGAGGTGAACATCTCTTCAGAGATGGTTCATATGGGTTCTGTGGCTGGCACTACTGATGTCTCTGCACAAGAGGCACAGGACAATGCCAACATAGCTAAGACCACGCCCATGGCAACAGCAAGTGTGCAAACACAAGCTGGAAGTCCCCAGAACCAAGAAAAGAGGGGCCCAGAAGTTTCTACCTCTGGTCTTAATGTCAGTGATAGATCACAAACACCTCAGGTGTTCTCTGATCTTGAGGCTAGTCTGCAACAAATGCTCTTAACGGATCCCAGGCTCAAACCTGTTGTAGCTATGTTGGACCATCAAATGTCCATCATTGCTGCACAGGGAGCTCAAATTTTTGCTCTCAGGCAGGCAGAGGCTGCTCAAAATAAGCGTATGGATTATCTACACAGAGGCTTCACTCTCTGTGGAAATAAAATTGTGAAATTAGAGCAGATGATTCAAACCCAAGGGGCAAAGGTTGTGGGTCCTTCTGACCAAACCAATTCTTCCAAAAAGGGGGAGAATCAGGAGGTTCCTGTGAATTCCTATTTCATGCAATTCATACAACATAACACAATTCATATGAACAATTATCAATCCAACACAATCTATTGAATGATTAAGAGAGAAAATATTACATTGGTGTTCTTGACTTTCTTGCAAAGCAATCCTTCTTTTCTCTCTAATTCCAGCCGTGTATTTTTGTGTAATCTGAGATTCATTTTGTGTAATCTGAGATTCATTGCAGCATGCGTAGCATACATTTCTATTTATACACAATACACAAGTATTGTGTATTTACACATATAACCCCTAATCTATTGAGTATTTACAATTATATACAATATAATTGTTTCATCTCTATTATTTATTCCCAACATTCTCCCCCTTAGAGATGAACACTATTATTAAAGTAATATTCATTTCAGCTCTACAAATATTGTCCCTAACAATCTCCCCCTTAGAGATGAAATCAATTTTCTGATAAAAGATCATTTCAGGGACTTTTTCGTGAATATTCTTCTTTTCTCTGATCTCTGAATCTTCTTCTTTTCTTTATTTGACTCTCTCTGATCTTCACATCTCTTCTTCTCTGATCTTCTCTTTTCTTGTATTTTCTTGTGAGTACACTCCCCCTTGAATCATGAATAGCTTTTTAATTCTCTCCCTTGATCAATTCATTTGATATGATGTAGCAATTGTCTTCAGTTGACTTCAATCTACTCAACTGTTGTCTCTGAACTTTAGTTTTTCTCCCCCTCATGATGATCATAAGAATTATGAAAATCATGCAAAATCTTCAGAGACATTAATTCATTGAAGTTTACAGTAGCAGAAATACAACAACAATTACAATTTCAAAATATTACAAATTGACTTTCTCCCCCTCAAACTGATATCCTCTCCCCCTATACAAAACAAATTTATCTCACTCCCCTTCAAAATGATACTTTTGATTTACAGAACAAAACAAAGCTTTTCAACTTTGTGGAAAATGAAACACATTCATTAGTGAAATAACGAGTCCAGGTCCACATAGGATTCCTGTTTGCACAATAGACAATATCTATGTGACCTACTTTCAGCGCTGGCGTGATATTAACACTGGTAGGATTTCCAAATAGTCATCGTGAAATCCTTTATCATGAAAGAATCACTCGTATTTGTTCCGGCTTAGTCACTTTGGACTAGCAGTTTATAGTCACGCAGACTGATAGACTCGATGTGTCCTAAAAGTGTATATAATCAGCTCTAGACACAATGTGCATCAAATGAAATTGGAGACCGGAGCAACTGTCTTCCTTGTTTCAATATCAATAATATCCAAATGATATATCGATAGAAATGTGTTATATCTCCGTGATTATTGAAACAGAAATCTTTTGAGAGATAACTGAGTAGTTGGTGGGGTTAAGTGCATGCGTCACTGGGTCCATGACGTCTTTTTCAATATCAAGTCACCTAGTGCTTGATAGATTATGTGGATTACCCAGCAGACACAGTGTAGGATAGGATTATCTTTTCTTCAAATCCTTTCTCAACTCTCAGCTCTCAGCATTTTTCAACCTAGCTCTCTCCGGCTCACTTTTCAGAATTAAATTCAGTCAGCTTTATATGAAAAGCATGATCTGATGCACCACCATCTCCTTTCAATATCAATATCCCTCTCATTTACATTTTGTCTCTGCTCGACCCTGTCAGTATCCTGTGATAACTGACACTTCTCAACTAATAAACCTAAAGAACCCTCACCCGCACAATCTATAGATGGTTTGCTTCTTGGGTAGGTCTTCCGGTTCTGGTTAGACCATAGAAGCGATATTTATGCCTATCACTCAGATTGGTGCATAATCGGAGTCAGCAGAAAAATTTTCAGCTTTGAAAGGATGCAGATAATTTTGGGAGATATCAGAATGAAATGGAAAATCTGATATATGATATGAAAAGAATAAGATTTTCTTGAAAGAATTAGCACATGGGAGATAACAGGAGAATCCAGTATAAATTGGAAGAGTTCTAACAAAAAGAATCTCAGAAGAAATGAGATTATGAAAATCAAAGAGATTAGATCAATTAATCTCAATGATAGATTCAGAGATTCATAAAAAAATTTCTTTCAGCTCAAAAACTCTTTTTATGTGTGTGTCAAATATTTTCGTGAAAAATCACACACCGTTTTTGAAAAATGTCATCGTCAAAGTGCGTCTGAAACTCCCCCTGGAAATAAGCACACACAGTTAGTCAACTCATAGAAATGAAATCAGGAGCAAAAAATTATAAAAATAAAACTCCCTCTTTGTCAATTTCAGCTTCGGAGTTGAATTCAGGGCAAGAATTCCAGTAAGATTTGTCTCTCAGACTCGGGTTTCAGTCTGATGTAACTGAAAGCCTTTGACTCTGGTTCATTGAAGTCTGGGTTCTAGTCTGAATTAACTAGAAACCATTTTGATTTGAAACACGGGTCTTGATCTGATGTAATCAAGAGCCTATTGAAATGAAGAACGGGTCCTTATCTGAAATGATAAGAAACCTATAACCTGCAAAATTTAAGATGTCTTTGGTATCCAAACAGATTTGGATCCAGACTTGTTAGCGCTCTTGGGTACCCATTTCAAAACAGGTTTTGGTACCCACTTGTACTTGGGTTTAGGTACCCATTGCATGTTATAACTATCAGCTTCTCTTTCAAACGCAGAAAACAAATTTCTCTGAGTATGAGAAAATTGAATATCTGAATTTCTAAAGAAACTTGAATTTGAATGATCAGACTTTTGCGAATTCTTCTTTTTGAAAAACTGTCCGGTTCTTGCCTGTTTCTGATAATACTTGGTATTTTTCTGTGAAAATGTTTTCTGATTAGAATGACCAGTATTTTCAGAAACTTTAAGAAAATTTGTGTAACAACCCAACTATTAGCCCAACTAAATATCTGCTCATCGAACCAATAATGTAATATTATTACAGTACTTTGAATTATAAATTAATTAAGTTTTAGAATATTTAATTGAATAATATAATATATTATGAATTATGATTTAATAATTATTAAGATAATTAAATAAAAGATATATAAGATACGAAAGTAATAGTGGGTTAAGTAGCAAACGTAACTAGTTAAGTATATAAACATAGTGAAGGTTCATTAAGACATAATTCTCTCTCTCTAGACTCTCTCTCTAGATTTTCTCTCTCTACTCTCTCTCTACTCTCTCTCTAAGATTTCTTCTAAACCGACCGTCGGATCATCAAGATTTATACGTCATCGGGAAGATCTCGAAGAATACTACAAGAATATACGGTTGCATGTAGGATTACACACGAATTTGAGGTAATTATTGACTAAACTCCCTAATTTCAAGAGTTTGGTTCGATTTTTATTAGAAACCGAAACCTAGGATTAAATAGTAAGAAATTTAGGTTGCATGTTTAAAATTTCTGAAGATTATGGTAAATTTAAGTTAACAGAAGTATCAGAAACAAAATCTACGGATTAATTCATTCAAATAAGTTCAAAATCTGAAATTTTAAGTAAAAATGTGTTTTGACAAAAAAAAATAATCTATTTTGAATGATCTTGAATGAATTATGATGTTATGGATAAGGAAAATTGTATAAAAACACTTAATTAATGATAACACCACTTTATATTTCATTGCATGTTACTAAAAAGTGTTTTTGGGCAATTTTAATAAAAATCCGTAAGTTGCGACCTGCATATCTGCATGTGAACTCGGCGAGTTCATAGGGGAACTCGGCGAGTTCCCAAGAACACTTGAATATTTCTTCAAAAAATTCATAAGTATTGGATCCGAATTCGGTTGGGACCCGAATTCGGATGAGAACCGAAATAAGTTTTGGACCTGAAATAGAACCGAACTCGGATGTGTCCGGAATCCGGTTTTGGGTCCGTACTTCGGACGTGAACTCGGCGAGTTCACCAAGCCAACTCGGCGAGTTCTCTGCGCTTCTTGTACAATTCGAATGAAGTGTCAAAATTTCGGATGGTGCCCCATCTCGGTTCATATTTCGGATGACTGCATATTATGTGAATTGAGACTTTTGTTGCATGATCCTGATTTTATTGACATTCTGATCTTGAACTTATTGATTTATATTATCATAGTATATTTACTATGATTTGTTGAGCTGAGCATTTATTCTACCAGAATCTATTTCATTGATGAGTCATTTGATTGTTAAGCCTAACACCATCACTATTGCTCAGTGTTGGGTTAATGTTAGGCTTATGATGTGCTGATTTACGTGATGAAAGCACAGAGGGTAGCTAGAGCTGAGCATTCCGATGATATCCATATAGAGCTTTTACTGGTAGCTAGCCCAGTACGTGGCTGATCCCCACTAATGATGCGTGTGTATGGATTTATCATCATCCGAGCATTCCTTATGAATTTGTCTAAAAGTCTCAAGAGCAACAACAGTTTTATAACTGGGAGCTGAGCAAAGTCGCGCATCAAAAGAGCATTAATTGGCCAATGTCCCTTCGAGATTTGAGCTGTGCATGAGCCTAGTGCAGTGCATAAGCATAGAGCTGAGCCGTGCATGAGCCGAGTGCAGTGCATGTGCTTCCGCGTT
>JAANYP010006690.1:0-11422 GCA_020465985.1 Centrapalus pauciflorus
AATTTGCTCTAGCATAAACTTGTTTTGTTGCTCATTATTCTGGGTTATTTGTTGTTGCATCATTTTCAGGACTTGCTCTTGGGTCATGCCACCTGATGGTCCACCTTCTCCTGACATAGCTCTGAAATTCAAATCACTAAATATTTAGCTCATTAGTCTAACACACTGTACCCTTTCGTGCTCCATCCTACTAGTGTCTGAAACCTATCTTAGTTCAAGCCATCCTGTCATGATTGATACTATAGCATTGCACAAGTTTGAGATCATGTATTACACATAATACAATGATTCACTCAAACTATTACTCTGATACCATCCTGTGAGACCCAAGATTTCTCAAAGGTCTTAAGTCTAGGCCCAGTAACAACGCAATATCAATCATGAAACTAAGATAAAATTAAAAGTGCGGAATACAGTTAATTACAAACAGAGACAAAAAAAACTAAGTATAAGGTACAAACTTCTAGACTATTTCATCAAAGCACAAATGTAAACTAGCCCAAACCCCAAAGCTCTAACTTTAATCAAGTACCAAGGTATTGGAACAGGTTCTAATGCACTTCAAGCTTTTTCAAAGTCCTGACCTATGAACTAGGTCCAGCCAATCCTTTGCCTTAACCTGAAAAATAATGCAACAACGAGGTAAGCTTTTTTGCTTAGTGAGAATGTAGAATTTCACATTTAACATGTAATTATGAACGCGGAAGCACATGCACTGCACTCGGCTCATGCACGACTCAGCTCTATTGCTTATGCACTGCACTAGGCTCATGCACAGCTCAATCTCGAAGGGACATTGGCCAATTAATGCTCTTTTGATGCGCGACTTTGCTCAGCTCCCAGTTATAAAACTGTTGTTGCTCTTGAGACTTTTAGACAAATTCATAAGGAATGCTCGGATGATGATAAATCCATACACACGCATCATTAGTGGGGATCAGCCACGTACTGGGCTAGCTACCAGTAAAAGCTCTATATGGATATCATCGGAATGCTCAGCTCTAGCTACCCTCTGTGCTTTCATCACATAAATCAGCACAGCAATAGTGATGGAGTTAAGCTTAACAATCAAATGACTCGTCAAAGAATCGAATCTAGAAGAAGAAATACTCAGCTCAACAAATCATAGTAAATATACTATGACAATATATATCAATAAGCTCAAGATCAGAATGCCAAATAAATCAGAATAAAGCAACAAAAGTCTCAATTCACATAATATGCAGTTAAAGTGAAATCTACAACTCTCAGTTACTGGTTATTTGCACTTTCTGGCTCTGGCTCTGTTGCTCACAATCTGTAGTGGATTAGAACCACAATCTGACTTATGTCAGACTTTCAGATGCTCGCCATTTTGCTTGTTGCTCAATCTGTTATTCATATCATTTGAATAGCGTATTCAGTATTCATTCTATTAATAGGCTCAAGATTCGCTCGTTGATCTTTTAATCTCAAAATCTTATATCTTGATCATATGTTCATTAATTTCATTAGAATCTTTCTTTCATTTGTATTCTTTGTAAATAATAATCTCAAAGATCTATATATATATATATATATATATATATATATATATATATATATATATATATAGATATATATATATATATATATATATATATATATATATATATATATATATATATAGATATATATATATATATATATATATATATATATATATATATATATATATATATATATATATATATATATATATATATATATATATATATATATATATATCATTAAGCTAATTATTTTGTTATTTTATGTGTTGATCATGTGTTTTATTCAAGATATTCAAGTTTATGAGTGGGATATCAAATTTATATACATTGAATTTAAAACCAAATTCGAAGGTTATGGATTAGGTTCGAATTCTATGATTGAAATATAGCCAAATTTGAACATTTCAATTAAATATAAGTCAAAGTCAAATAATGAGGCTAAATTTGAATTCAATAATTAGATTCGACACATACATTTCGAATTTGATGTTTACTTAAAACCTTAATTCGAATTTAGTGATTCAAATTCGAATCCCATTCAAATATATATTTAAATTCGAAACCCCCCCTTCGAATCTAATACCAAATTCGACCCACATTTCGAATTTATGGGTCAAATTGGAATACCCATTCTAATTTAAGGTTAAAGTCGAAATATTGCTTAAATTCTAGCTACATTCGAGTTTGTTCTTAATTTCTCGAATTTGTTCATCATTTATATCTTTAAAGCATGCGTTTTAGGTCTAACATCACAAAATATGTTAAATATTACTCCTAGGTTCACTTATATTATACTTATTCTAGTTAAATCTCAAGTTAAACTAGCTTTAATTTCATGAAAATGCTAAACTCGAATTTATATCTTTAAAACCGAAAAATATAAAAACTTAAACATAAATTCTTACCTTAAACTCGTACGAAATCACGCATATAATAGTAGATTGTTGTTGTATGCTTCGAGATCTTTCCGGTAACGTATAAATCTTGATAATCCGACGGTCGGTTTGGAAGAAATCTTAGAGAGAGAGTGGAGAGAGAGTAGAGAGAGAGTCAAAAATCTGATTTAATGATCCTAATTTCCGTTTATATACTTCAACTAGTTATGTTTGCTACTTAACCCACTATTATTTTCGTATCTTATATCTCTCTTATTTAATTATCTTAATAATTTATTAAATCATAATTTAAATATTTATATAATTTAATTAAATATTTCAAAACTTAATTAAATTCTAATTCAAATAATGTAATAAAATTACATTATTGGTTCGATAATCAGATATTTAGGATTAGCTAAAAGTTGGGTTGTTACATAATATACATTAGTACATTAGTTGTACTCTTGTAAAAACATGTGTTGTTTTTATCAAAATCAGTATATATAAACTGATCTTTTACTTTACTTAAATGTTGTAATTTCTTTTCAGCAAGATGTATTGTAAAAATGTATAGTGATTATTGATTAAATCAGCTTAGACTGATTATTGCAAATAGGGGGAGATTGTTAGGCACAAAAAGGCCTCAGTCAAACCTGCTGTACATCTGAGGGTGAGATTTTTAATCAAACCTGTTGATGCATTTGAAAGTTTAATTTAAGGCCTGTTATATGCCTTATTGAAACCTGAAAGTGATTTGCAATATCAGCCCAAAGCTGTTTACCATGTTGCATTCGTTGCAACAAAGACAGTTTGTCCAAGCTATTCTGTCTGCTGAACAGGCTGGGCATAAACTGTCTACGCTGCTCTATTCTCTTGAGCAGCTTGGGCAGTTTTCAAGTGTTCTGTTCTTTGTGAACAGAACCTGTTCTTTGTGAACAGGTTAAATACTTTATGGAATATGTTTCCAAGTCCTCATGTATTGTTTTTGGCTACAAGATCAGTTTACAAGTCGAAGACAAAGTGGAAAACAGAACTGCACAGCCTGCCCACGCTGTTCAGTCACATGAAGACAAACATATATTTGAAAAGGGTGACAGACCTTTTCTTATATCAAAATGGCATTAACAAAAGAAGAAAGATGCAAAGTTGACATTCCTCTTTTGGTTAAAGCCTTATGCAACAGTGACAAAAGGAAAAGACAAAGATTCTGCCATATGAAGACAAAGATACTTTATCAGAACGTGCAGAAAGGTGTTTTGTCCTTTTGGAAAGACTCTCCACTATCTCACCTGTCCAATGAGGAAGCTTCACTGAGATTCTCCTTTTGAATATAAAAGGAAGCTACCAAGGATAATGAGATATCAAGAGTGTGACAATCAGTACGTGCATTGAAGTGTGTCATTCCATGCATGCAAGTCTGCTTATATAAAACAGTAGAGTGTGTCTAAGCTGTTCATGTATAAGCTGTCCATCTGAGTCTTGAAAAAACAGTGAGTGTCTCTAAGTGAGAGTAATCATTGTAACTAGTCTGAGTGTGTTTTAGATTAGTTGACAAACTTTTGTATCTGTCATCTCAGCTTGAACCTTTCCGCATTCAAGCTTGTTTGTAATTAATTTTTGTTGATAATACATACAAACATTGAGAAAAGAGTGTTTAAGTTTTAAATAGCTGTATTCACCCCCCCCCCCCTCTACAGCTTATAGCTATACACTTGGGAAACCTTTTGGGACCTACAACTGGTATCAGAGCAGTGTTAGAGTGTGTGTCAACTCTAGATCTCTCATACTCCCTACGTTTCCATGGACAACAGTTCTGCAAGTTCCTCTTACTATGACAATGGGTCAACGACCAAACCCCCAAAGTTCAATCATCAGAACTTCTCTGGCTGGAAGTGCAGAATGATGCTCTATTTAGAGAATCTGGATGTACAACTACCAGAGATAGTAATGGAAGGTCCCTATGTGCCAACTTCTGTTACTACCATAACTCCTGCTGTTGAAGGAGCAGCCCCTGAAATCAGAACCTTTGAGAAGGCCAAAGCTCAATGGTCTGATGAAGACAAAAGACTGGTTGCTCTGGATGCAAAAGCCAGGAATAACCTGGTTATCTCTCTACCTGATGATGTGTTCAAACAGGTTGAGAAGATGAAGACTGCAAAGGAGATGTGGGATACTTTGTGTACCGTCTATGATGGACCCACAATCACACTGGACAACAGGATTAATAATCTTGTTAGACAGTATGAACTCTTCTTTGCAAAACCAAAGGATACACTCACAGAAACCTACACCAGGTTTACTGCTCTTGTTAATCATCTCAAAGCTGTTGGGATCACTAAGGACAGCCTAACCCTGGTGAACAAGTTCTTGGACATCCTACCTGAAGAATAACTACTTTTCCACCATCTTGAGAAACTCAGGTACCATCAAAGGTATGGATCTGGTAAACTTATATGGATCTTTACTAAATGATGAACAGTCAAGGCAGCAGAAGAGAAATGCCTTGGAAATGTCCAAGAGAGGTGCTACCTTAGTGGCCAGCGTGAGACAACCTGTTGGGCAGGAGTGTGATGTGTTCACACAATCTGATCAACAGGCTGATGATGAAAGAGAGGAAATGTCTGATAAGGAAGACAGTGCAGATCTTGCTGAGCTTGATGATGAGCAAATGATAGCCATGCTTGTCAAAAGGTTCAACAAGAAGAGGTTTGGAAGAAATATGCTGCAGGGAAACTCAAATGCTGCCAAGAAGAAGGCATTTGATAAATCTAAAGCTGAGTGCTTCAAATGTGGCAAAGCTGGCCATATAGCTGCTGACTGTGTGTCAAAAGCTGTTGGACAGTCTTCCAAACCATACAAGACTAACAGGGACGATGGCTACAGGGTTAAGTACCTTATGGCCATGGCAAAGCTGAAAAAGTTGGAAAACTCAGTGGCTTCCAACAAGCAAAAGGGACTGATGGCAGAGACATGTGACTGGGAGGAGTCTGATTCATCCTCAGATGAAGAAGACAACAATTGTCTGATGGCCAATACTGATGTCCCATCAACTAGCAACTTCAAACAGGACTTGGTTGAAGCTGAAGCCTTCAGCAGCTTGGAGAATTGGAACCCTACAATGATGTACAAGGTACAAAATTTTATGGCTTACAGTTCAGATGAAAAAGTAAAAATGTTTGAATATATGCTGGTTGATTTAAAAGTTGCTGTTGAGAAGCATAATGTTTTGATATCTGAAATCTCTAAGCTTAAAACTGATCTTGAAATTAAATCTAGTAAACTAGACAGTTTCCATAAGTTGGAAACTGAGCTTGATGAACTAAAACACATCAATTCTATTTTACTGGAAAAAAAGAGAGAAACAGATGTAAAACATGCAAAGCTTCAAAAGATAGTTGACTCTTGGTGCCAATCAGCACAAAAAGTCAGCCATTGCATAAGTCAGCAGATCCCTGCACAAATCCAAGCCTATCTTGGAGGGGATCTTGACACAGCAGCTTCTATTGTTGAGATCAATAATCTGAAAGATGACTTATCCACTCTTGGTGAGCTTCCCAGTACTTTCATCCAGAAAGTTAATGGAAAGCTGGTCTCTACAAACAGGTTTGTCAGGCCTCAAAACACTGACAGCTTGTGTGAAAAAGGCCCAAACGCTGATGATAGAATATGTTCTCCATCAACTCAGCCTGCTAAGTGCTATGCTGATTCACACAAGCAAAAGAAAGGAAAACATACTCAAACTGCAGCGGTGGACACTAAACCTGTTGACAAAACAGGCTCTGGGTCCAAAGCTGATGGCAAGAGACACGTTAATCCTTTTGATGCTAAACATTTTGAAAATAAGTTTTCAAAAGGTAAGCAGCCTACTTTCAACAAGGGTAAGTCTCATGTTGAAAGCAAATCTGCTGTGATTTCAAATAAGTTTTCAAATCATAGTGAAAAACTGGTTATAAATGAAAATAAGTCTTTCAAAACCAGAAACAGTGATTATGCTGATAGGCAGCGTCAATCACATCTCTGTAAGGGCAAAGGCAAAGCCATTGCTCAGCCTGATAAATCTGGGAATAAGTTTCCCAAACCTGTGGAAGGTCAAAAACCAATCAAGCTTCCTGTTTTTATCATCTGTCCTCCCAAAAAAGAGGAAAGAAGAAACAGGCAAAGCTGTTGCTATTGTGCCATCCACCCAAGCTGTTGATTCATCGAAAAACAGTAATAAGTTTGCTAAACCTGCTGATAAAATCAATAGAAATAATTTAGAATGTGTTTCTGAAAGCTCTTCTTCCAAAAAGACCAAAAATAGAAAATGCTATAAATGTGGAAAGAAGACAAACATGGCCAAAGACTGTCCTGAAACTAAGGACATAAGGTCTGTTGACTCTGCTAGTTCCATCATTGCTAAAATAAGCAGTGTTGGAAGTAACTTAGTCAATGAGAGTGGTATCCAAACTGATACCATTCAAATAGGAAATATTAATGTGGATATTACTAGCCCATCAACACATGTTGATGAAGTAGGAGAACTCATCACTATGATGAGTTCCCGTAAATGTAACTAATATTTTCCTATGACATTCTGCAGGACAAACAATCATCCCAGGTTTGGTACTTGGACAGTGGCTGCTCAGGGCACATGACAAGTTGCAAGGACCTGCTTGTAACAACCCAACATTTAGCCCAAGTTAAATATCTTATTATCGAACCAAAAATGAAATTTTTACTACATTACTTTGAATTATAATTTATTTAAGTCTTTGAAATATTTTTAATTAAATTATATAAAATTATGATTTATGATTTAATAAATTATTAAGATAATTAAATAAAGGTTATATAAGATACGAAAATAATAGTGGGTTAAGTAGCAAACATAACTAGTTAAAGTATATAAACGGATTTTAAGTTCATAAAATCAGATTCACTCTCTCTCTCTCTAGACTCTCTCTCTAGAATTTTCTCTCTACTCTCTCTCTACTCTCTCTCTAAGATTTCTACCAAACCGACCGTCGGATTTCCAAGATTTATACGTCATCAGGAAGATTGCGAGGAATACTACAAGATTATGCATTTGCATGAATGATTACGCATGAATTCGAGGTAAGAATTTACGTTTTTAAGTTTTATATCTTTCGGTTTATAGAAATAAACTCGAATTTACTATTTTGATGAGATTTAAGCTACTTTAACTTAAGATTTAACTAGAATAAGTATAAATAAAAGATTAGGGGTAATACTTAACATATTTTGGTGATTTTTAGTCTTAAAACGGGTGATTTAAAGTTATAAAGATGATCAGATTCGAGATAGTAAGAACAAACTCGAGAAAACAAAGAACAAACTCGATTTTTATGATTAGATTCGAATTGGGTTCGAATCTAGTATTGGTATTCGACTCTAGACCATAAACTCGAAGCATTCGAATCTAACTATGTATGCCTTCGAATCTAACTATGTATGTCTTCGAATCTAGCCATGTATGCCTTCGAATCTAAGTAAGTTCGAATCTATGTATGTGTTCGAGTCTAAGTACCTATTTCGAATCTATATGCTTCGATTCTAAGAGCATGCTTCGAATCTGCTCCCTATTCTTCGAATCTAATACATAAAAGCTTCAATTTAATTGGTAAACTTGAAACCCACTCCTTAAGCTTGAATATATTAAATGAATTCGTATACAATACATAAAATATCAATGAATACTTTTAGGATTAACTATATATATATATATATATATATATATATATATATATATATATATATATATATATATATATATATATATATATATATATATATATATATATATATAAATCCAAAGATCCATGAAGAATTTAAAGAAAGATTTTGATAAGATTGATGAGCATATAATCAAGATATGAGACGTTGAGATTAAAAGACCAACTAAAGGATCTTGAGCTTACTAAACGAATGAATATTGAATACATTATTAAAATAAATTAAAGAGCTAATAAATATCAGGAATGATATTAATTACAGATTGTGAGCAACCGAGCCAGAGCCAGAGCCAGAAAGTAAAAGAGCACAAATAGCCAGTAACTGTGAGTTGTAGATTTCACTTTAACTGCATATTATGTGAATTGAGACTTTTGTTGCATGATCCTGATTTTATTGACATTCTGATCTTGAGCTTATTGATTTATATTATCATAGTATCTTTACTATGATTTGTTGAACTGAGCATTTATTCTACCAGAATCTATTTCTTTGACAAGTCACTTGATTGTTAAGCTTAACACCATCACTATTGCTCAGTGTTGGGTTAATGTTAGGCTTATGATGTGCTGATTTACGTGATGAAAGCACAGAGGGTAGCTAGAGCTGAGCATTCCGATGATATCCATATAGAGCTTTTACTGGTAGCTAGCCCAGTACGTGGCTGATCCCCACTAATGATGCGTGTGAATGGATTTATCATCATCCGAGCATTCCTTATGAATTTGTCTAAAAGTCTCAAGAGCAACAACAGTTTTATAACTGGGAGCTGAGCAAAGTCGCGCATCAAAAGAGCATAATTGGCCAATGTCCCTTCGAGATTGAGCTGTGCATGAGCCTAGTGCAGTGCATATAGAGTTGAGCCGTGCATGAGCCGAGTGCAGTGCATGTGCTTCCGCGTTCATAATTGCATGTTAAATGTGAAATTCTACATTCTCACTAAGCATTTAAGCTTACCCGTTGTTGCATTATTTTTCAGGTAAAGGCAAAGGATTGGCTGGACCTAGTTCATAGGTCAGGACTTGAAAGAGCTTGAAGTGCTTTAGAACCTGTTCCAATACCTTGGTACTTGATTAAAGATAGAGCTTTGGGGTTTGGGCTAGTTTACATTTGTGCTTTGATGAAATAGTCTAGAAGTCTGTACCTTATACTTAGTCTTTTGTGTCTGATTGTAATTAACTTTTATTCCGCAACTGTTAATTTTATCTTAGTTTCATGATTGATATTGCGTTGCTACTGGGCCTTGACTTGAGACCTTTGAGAAATCAGAGGGTCTCACACTGCTGAATGATCTAAGGCCTGAAAGAGGGCCAAAAGTCACTTTTGGTGACAATGTACAGGGATCCACTGAGGGATATGGAACTCTTAAAGCTGGTGTTGTAGTGTTCAAAAGAGTAGCCTATGTGGTTGGGCTGAAACATAACCTTGTAAGCATAAGTCAACTGTGTGATGCTGGCTACAAGGTTAACTTTGATGAGCACCTGGGTTACATATTGGATCCCCAAGGCAAAGTTGTGCTGTGTGCTCAACGGAAGAAAGGTGTATATGTTGTGGATATGAAATCTGCTGATCCCACAACTGAAACCTGTTTTCTCACAAGAACAAATGCAGACCTAAACTGGTTATGGCACAAAAGGCTGTCATACCTGAACTTCAAGAACATCAACAAACTCTGTAAGAAAGAGTTGGTAACAGGTTTGCCTTCCATGACTTTTGTTCAGGATAAACTCTGCACAGCTTGTGAGAAAGACAAGTAGAGGAAATCATCTTTTTAAATCCAAGCATAATTTTTCTATTGATACTCCTCTCTTCTTAATCCACATGGACTTGTTTGGACATGTCAATGTCCCAAGTTTTGGAGGAAGAAGATACACTCTAGTAATGGTTGATGAGTTCTCCAAGTTTACATGGGTAATCTTCTTGAAGAGCAAAGGAGAGGCTGCTAGAGAAATCATTGGATTTGTCATTAAGATGGAAATGCTGAACTCTGCTCAAGTTAAGCAGCTTAGAAGTGATCATGGTACTGAGTTCAGAAACAGTGCTCTTGAAGTCTTCTGTGAAGAAAAAGGGATCTCACAAAACTTTTCAGCCGTAAGAACTCCACAACAAAATGGAGTTGCTGAAAGGAGAAACAGAACCCTCATTGAAGTTGCTAGAACCATGCTGTGTGCATCTGGTTTAACTTCATCATTCTGGGCTGAAGCTGTTAACACTGCTTGCTTCACTCAAAACAGATGCTTAGTGGTGAAAAGGTTCAACAAGACTCCCTATGAGCTGCTCAAAGGGAGGAGGCCAAATATTAGCTACTTCCATGTGTTTGGATGTCCCTGCTTCATTCTGAATCAAAGGGATCAACTGGCAAAGTTTGAACCAAAAGCTGATGAAGGTGTATTTGTTGGTTACTCTGCTATCTCTAAAGCCTACAGAGTGTACAACAACAAAAGAAAGGTGATAGATGAATCTATCAATGTCACCTTTGAAGAGTCCATGAATGCCTCCACCAAAGCTGTTCCTGAATCAGTTTCAGGAGAATTCAACTTTGATGATCTCATGCATTCCAACAGTGAAGAGGACTCAAAAGCTTCCACTACATCCAGTGTGGAACCTGTTAATCATGATGGGCATGATGATGATTATGTCAATACATCCTGTGTGAATAAGTGTACTGACTTAATTACAACTACATGTCCTGAACCAATCAATGCTGATTTTCCTGGATCCTCTGCTGATATGTTCAACAGTGGTCAGTCATGTTCAACAAGTGAACAGGCTCAAGACAACAGTGTGTCTGAAAATCTTGAGAGCTGTTCAACAGGACCTGCTGAAGATATTAACAACTCAGGAGAATCCTCATTGAAGAATGATCCTAAGTGGACCAGGTGTCACCCCAATGATCAAATAATTGCTGACATCAACAAAGGGGTACAAACAAGGTGGGATAGCTAAGGTAACTTCTGTATGTTCTCTAGCTTTGTGTCCCAAATGGAGCCAAAGAAAGTGGATGAAGCACTTAAAGATGCCAATTGGATCACTGCCATGCAAGAGGAACTCAATCAGTTTGAAAGAAACAAGGTATGGAAGCTGGTCCCTGCTCCTAAAGGAAAAACTATCATTGGCACTAAATGGGTTTTCAGGAACAAGATGGATGAGCAAGGTCATGTCATTAGAAATAAGGCAAGACTTGTTGCTCAGGGCTATAGACAGGAAGAAGGAATTGACTATGATGAAACATTTACTCCTGTGGCCAGGCTGGAGGCAATTCGTTTGTTTCTAGCCTACGCTGCTCATAAGAGCATAAAGGTA
>JAANYP010006691.1:0-44147 GCA_020465985.1 Centrapalus pauciflorus
AAAAATTGTAACATTTTATCAGAAATTGTAAAAACTTGTGATTTTCTTTTTAAGGCATCGGGATTCCGGACAATAATAGTTAATTATTGAATGGATTCCAGAGTCAATCGTTTAGAGACCAATGTTAGAAAAACACAAATTTATAACAATTTCTTACAAAATGTGACATTTTTCTTAAAACATAAAAAATTCCACACTTAGAAAAATTTTCTGTTGAACCTCGAATAAAACTACAAGTTTCTCGAATGACTCTTGAACAATGTCGAGTGACACATGAAACAACTCGAATAAGCCTATACACAACTCGAATAAGCCTATACACAACTCGAATGATGTATATATGAAACTCAAATAAGCCTATACACAACTCGAATGATGTATATATGAAACTCGAATAAGTCTCTACAAAACTCGAATGACATATACATGAAACTCGAATAGAATATGTACTAAACTCGAATGGAACATTGGAATCTAAGACTCAACTCGAATGACTAAGTCATTTTCTCGATAAGACCATTGTCCCAACTCGAATAAGCTATAAGCAATTATGTTCCGAAAATTTTCTAAGTGTTACACACACACTTGTCAACTCGCATGAAACACAAATGTTTCTCGAATATTATGTGTACTAAACTCGATTAACTCTGAGTTTTATATGAATCAACTCGAATGTCTCATGATGCAACTCGAATTACTCACTGATGCAACTCGAATGACTCACTGATGCAACTCGAATCACTTACAATGCAACTCGAATGACTTACAACGCAACTCGAATGGCTCTTTTGATCGAGAAATACCATTTTATTTTATTACAAGTCCAATACTCACTGATTTGATGAATTTAAGTTCAGGGATCATTTTCAGTCTTTTAAAACATGTACCCCCTCGAAAATGTATTCTAAACACTTTTGTTTTACTGAACTTTGAACAAAAACAACTTTAAAGTTGTTAAAAATTCAAATTTCAGAGTATTTATGAACTCGAAACTGTTGCATTAGAAAAATCAATGATTCTGTTTGTGTGATGTAAAAATGACTTATGAAACTTCAGATTCATGGTCATAATACCAATTCGAACCACATCACACAAATATTTCAATAGCAATTCCACCGCGAATTGTACAAAAATGGATACCTAAAAGAACAGTTCAAAAGTGGGTACCTAAAATAACTTCAAATGATAAGCTAAAAGCCATATCTGTTAGAAAAACAAATAATATTGTGCATGATTTACCTAAAACAAAAGTACCCAACTACAAGTGGGTACCTCATGTGCTATTTCGTCTTATAGGTAAACTATGTCTGGTATCTTGACTCCGGCTGCTCCAAACATATGACCGGACAACGAGACACACTCACGGACTTTGTAAAAAAGTTCTGTGGGACGGTCAGATTTGGAAATGATCAGTTTTGTCCGATCAAAGGCTACGGAAGTCTCAAATACGACAAAATCACCATCCAAAAGGTCTTCTATGTTGATGGTCTTGGACACGATCTATTTAGTATTGGACAATTGTGTGATAAAGGGTTAGAAGTCAATTTTAAAGCCAATCGGTGTAGCATCAGATCCGGAGAAGGAAAAGAAATTTTGTCATGAAACAGGAAAACAAATTTGTACTCCATTGATTTAGCCTCAATTAATCTGAAGAAAGATGTCTGCTTATTGTCAAAAGCTACATCTAAAACAGCATGGCTGTGGCATCGTCGCCTTTCACATCTGAACTTCAATGAGTTAACCAACCTAGCAAACGGAGGGTTAGTTAAGGGCTGCCGACGCTCAAATTCCAAAAAGAGCAGTTATGTGCGGCATGTGAAAAAGGAAAGATGACAAGAGCCACACACAAATCCAAAACAGAACACTCATCCACGAGAGCACTGGAACTAATGCATATG
The DNA here is from genome assembly GCA_020465985.1 of Centrapalus pauciflorus. Classification (NCBI taxonomy): domain Eukaryota; kingdom Viridiplantae; phylum Streptophyta; class Magnoliopsida; order Asterales; family Asteraceae; genus Centrapalus; species Centrapalus pauciflorus. The sequence continues at coordinate 1,899 of JAANYP010006691.1, forward strand.
GATTTGTGTGGACCAATGAGAGTACAAAGCATAAATAAGAAACGATATGTATTGGTGATAGTTGATGACTATTCACGATACACGTGGGTTTTCTTCCTGAGATCCAAATCAGATGCAACCGAAACGATCATAGACTTCATCCGGAAAATACAAGTAAAGTTGCAACTCACAATTCAAACAATCCGCTCTTAGACAACGGAACAGAGTTCAAGAACAAATCACTTGACTCATTCTTGAATTCAATAGGAATTACACATCAGTATTCAGCTGCTCGAACTCCACAACAAAACGGTGTCGTTGAAAGAAGAAATCGGACACTAGTGGAATCAGCTAGGACGATGCTGGCATATTCCAATTTACCGTTATTCTTGTGGGCAGAAGCAGTTGCAACAGCTTGTTTCACACAAAATCGTTCAATAATAAATAAGAGATTTGGAAAGACTCCTTATGAACTGATTAATAAACGAATACCTAATATTAAATTTTTCCATGTCTTTGGTTGCAGATGCTTTATTCTGAACGATAAAGACAATCTTGGAAAGTTTAATCAAAAGGCAGATGAAGGAATATTCATCGGGTATTCAAAGGAGTCGGTTGCCTTCCGAGTGTACAACAAGAGAACCAAGACAGTCAACGAGAGCGTGAATGTCAAATTCGACGAAGGAGTGGTAATGGCTTCTGAACACACCAGTTCAGGACCCGAACCTAATATGCAGACTTCATTGGAGTCAACTGAACAAAATGCTGAACACTCAGAATTACATAAGTTGTTTGAGAATTTTTATGAAGACTATTTTGAAAAGCCCAAAACTAATGTTCAAAATTTGGTGCCTGACAGGATTACTGAAGATCCAGTCATAGTCTCTGATCTTTCTCAACAACAAGGTTCAGAAGAAACTGGAGAAGCTTCAACAGCAAATGTGCAGTCAACTACTGAGATTGTACAATCAATTGAACCTCCACATTCTTCTGAAACCCCCATTACTTCTGAACATTCAGAAGCTCCTACCTCAGATGTCCCACCTACAACATCTGAAGTAACTCCCGAACCATATCTAGATCTCAATCCCGCAAGACCCAATAGAACCGTTTCCACATACTGTTAAGTGGACAAGAAATCACCCAATAGAAAACATCATTGGTGATCCATCCGCGTCAGTCCAAACCAGAAGGGCAACTATAAATGAATGCTTATTTTCAAATTTTTTGAGTAAAATAGAGCCCAAGAATGTAAAAGAAGCTCTTCTGGACGCTGATTGGATTGTGGCGATGCAAGAAGAACTCAACCAGTTCGAACGGTTAAAGGTCTGGAGACTTGTTGAGCGCCCAAAAGACAAATCCATTATAGGCACGAAATGGATCTTCAAAAACAAGAAAGATGAACATGGTGTCATCATTCGAAATAAAGCTCGTCTCGTGGCCAAAGGATACAGCCAACAAGAAGGGATTGATTATGACGAAACGTTTGCACCCGTTGCACGCATTGAAGCTATTAGAATGTTTTTAGCTTTTGCTGCTCATAAAAATTTTACAGTATATCAAATGGATGTCAAAACTGCGTTTTTAAACGGGGAGCTAACAGATGAAGTATATACATATCAGCACGAAGGGTTTACTGATCCTTCGAAACCTGATCATGTATATATTTTGGATAAGTCACTGTATGGCCTTAAACAAGCACCTCGTGCTTGGTATGATGCACTTTCAACATATCTGTTGAAATGTGGATTTACAAAAGTTGCAGTTGACACAACCCTGTTTATAAAACGTCAGGGGCCAGATATCATAGTAATACAGATATATGTAGATGATATAATATTTGGGTCTACAAATCCAGAATTTTGTAAGAAATTCGCATTTTTAATGTCCCAAAAATTCAAAATGAGCATGATGGGGGAAATAAATTTTTTCTTAGGATTACAAGTAAAACAATTAACTGATTGTATTTTTATCAATCAGTCAAAATATATACAAGACATGTTAAAGAAATTTAACATGGTCAATAGTACTCCTATGAAAACTCCCATGGCTCCGGATTCAAAGTCAAAACTCGATGCAGACATCTCAGGAAAACCTGTTGATGTAACTCATTATCGAGGTATAATTGGGTCATTAATGTATTTAACAGCTAGTAGACCAGATATTATGTTTGCTACATGTGTCTGTGCTAGATATCAGGCAAATCCTAAAGAATCACACTTAACAGCTGCGAAACGAATTTTAAGATATCTCAAAGGAACTCCAAATCTTGGTTTGTGGTATCCTAGAGAATCTTCATTTAATCTGACTGCTTTTTCTGACGCTGATCACGCAGGTGATAAGATGGACAGAAAGAGTACGTCTGGAGCAGTACAATTCTTAGGTGACAAACCCGTAAGTTGGTCATCCAAGAAACAACATTGTGTTTCATTGTCTACAGCTGAAGCAGAGTACGTTGCTGTATCGTCTTGCTGTTCTCAGGTGTTGTGGATGAAGAGCCAACTGCGCGATTACGGGTTTACACCAAAGAAAATTCCAATATATTGTGATTCTCAGAGCGCAATAGCTATTGCATCAAATCCGGTGCAACATTCAAAAACAAAGCACATTGACATTCGGTATCATTTCATAAAAGATCATGTAGAAAATGGAAATATAAAATTATATTTTGTACCTACTGAATATCAACTAGCTGATTTGTTTACCAAAGCGTTAGATGAAAAGCGGTTTAATTTTTTGGTACACAAATTAGGTATGTTGAATCGTTAAGATTTAATAATTCGGTAGTTTCAAAATATAATTTTAAAATTTTCAATTTTTTAGTGATTTTTATCTGATGTTAAATTCATGAATCATAAAAAGTTTATATTTTTTTGGAATTTAACAAGATCTGGATTGTCATGTGCAGGGGGAGCAGAAAAGAAATTTATCTGATTTTGAATAAATCTGATAAAAATTATCTGTTATTTTGTAGGGGGAGCAGAGCTGAGAAAATGAATATATATTTGAGGGGGAGCAACTTTCAGAACTTCAAGGGGGAGCAAATGAGTATCGTTGAAAGTTTTAATAATTTTAATTTTTTTTTCTGTGTGTGTTTTTCAATATTTTTTTGTATTTTTAAAATTTGTTTGTTGAAAAACAGAAATTTTTTTGTTTTGTTTTGTGTGGTTTTAAATTTTTTTTTGAAATTCAAATTTTATCTTGATATTTGTTAATTTTGTTTTGTTAGTCACAATTTTTTGATTGAAAAGATAGGTAGTGGGGATGGGCCGGGTTTTTCAAATTTGAAAAATTAAAATGGGCCGGATAAGTTTGCCTATAAATTTGAATTTTCAAATTCAAATCATTTTTCCGGAAAATATATTACTTCATCTTCTCCAACAAGATTTCTTCACTTCAAAGAAACCTCAAACCCACAACCGACATATTTTCATCAAAATTGTGAGTAAAAGTTCCTTTTTTTTTTTTATTATTTCAGTTTGATTGTTTTTATATTCAGTTTAAATGTTCAGTGTAAGTTGTTTGAAACTATATGTTCGAATTTTTTTTTGTGTTCTTGACCGATAATGGAGATTTCTACTGTTGGTTCATGAAATTGCAATTAATTGTGTGATGATGTTCGTATTGGTATTATGACCATGAATCTGAAGTTTCATAAGTCATTTTTACATCACACAAACAGAATCACTGATTTTTCTAATGAAACGGTTTCGAGTTCATAAATAATCTGAAATTTGAATTTTTAACAACTTTTAAGTTGTTTTTGTTCAAAGTTCAGTAAAACAAATGTGTTTAAAATACATTTTCAAAGGGGGTACATGTTTTAAAAGACTGAAAATGATCCCTGAACTTAAATTCATCAAATCAGTGGGTATTGGACTTGTACTAAAATAAAATGGCATTTCTCGATCAAAAGAGTCATTCGAGTTGCATCATAAGTCATTTGAGTTGCATCATAAGTCATTCGAGTTGCATCATGACTCATTCGAGTTGACTCATATAAAACTCAAGAGTGAATCGAGTTGAAAGCAATAATATTCGAGAAACATTTGTGTTTCATGTGAGTTGACAAGTGTGTGTGTAACACTTAGAAAATTTTCAGAACATAATTGCTTAAAGCTTATTCGAGTTGGGACAATGGTCTTATCGAGAAAATGACTTAGTCAATCGAGTTGAGTGTTAGATTCCAATGTTTCATTCGAGTTTAGTACATATTCTATTCGAGTTTCATGTATATGTCATTCGAGTTTTGTAGAGACTTATTCGAGTTTCATATATACATCATTCGAGTTGTGTATAGGCTTATTCGAGTTTCATGTATACATCATTCGAGTTGTGTATAGGCTTATTCGAGTTGTTTCATGTGTCACTCGACATTGTTCAAGAGTCATTCGAGAAACTTGTAGTTCTATTCGAGTTTCAACAGAAAATTTTTCTAAGTGTGGAATTTTTTTTATGTTTTAAGAAAAATGTCACATTTTTTAAGAAATTGTTATAAGTTTGTGTTTTTCTAACATTGGTCTCTAAACGATTGACTCTGGAGTCCTTTCAATAATTACCTATTATTGTCCGGAATCCCGATGCCTTAAAAAGAAAATCACAAGTTTTTACAATTTCTGATAAAATGGTACAATTTTTCTACATTTTGAAGGATGTCATTTGTGTACATGATCTGACTAACATGATGTTCTTATTTTTACAGGTGTTCACATGGCATCTCCAGTACAATCTCAGAACTCCAATTCCTCTGACTCCCATTCATCATCAAATCATACCCTTGTATCTACCCCTGTTCGGTCTACCTCAGTTGCCCGTCCATCACAATCAAACATCATCACAGATAACCAGCTAGTAAAACCTAAACATTGCCTTCCTTTCCGAGATACTAACCATCGTCTAGATACCAAGGTTATTAAAGTTAGTCATCCTATCATTGTTGACATTCTAAAAGGCCATCCACTAGGTTATCTGCTTCAATACAAACCGTCTATTCCACAAGTGTATCTACAACAATTTTGGCACACTGTCAAATTTGTTCCTGCTGACGGAAATCATCACTTTAAAGTGACAATAGACCAGTTCAAGACAAAAATCACTCTCGCAAGACTTCGTCATAATCTATTTCTTCCTAGACGTATAGACACCGTTAACTTCCCAGAGTTGGCAGACTTTGAAGACTTTGTTTCAGATGAGGAGCTGGTACATGATTTAATCTGCTTGGGCTACTCAAAGCCACTACCGAAGAGCTCAAAGTTTCATAGGAATGGTTTAAATGGAGAATGGTATACACTCATTGGAATCATAAATAGGTGTATGACTTCAAAACACACAGGCATTGACAGATGCAGTATTCATTGTTTGAGGATATTTCATGGCATAGCATTCAACAAGCATTATGATTATGCTCAGTGCATATGGGAAGATTTGAAAGAGATTGTGCTTGCAAAAACTACAAATAGAGCAAGAAAATCTGTTCCGCTTCAGAGATTCATACATATTCTTATCTGAGGGATCCTTCGTGCTAATGAAAATATTCCGAAGCGAGCCAATTCTCAGAGATGTCCGGATTATGTTATGATGAGCTTACACGAAGTGCCGGACTCCCCAAATGCAAACATTATGCCAATTCCAGAGTCTTTGCTTAAATATGCGGATCAAGAAAGTGAGAATGTGAGATTATATAGAATAGATCATGCTCCGATAGAGACCCAGGAACCAGGATCTCTTAGCCCAGGAGCCTTAAGAATAGAGGAACCTCAGCAAGGGGCTGAAGTTCAGGTTGCCCATTCTGAGAGTGAGGGAGATGTTAGTGTAAGGGGTGGTGAGGAAGAAGCTGAAAAGTCAGATTCTGAGAGAACGTTGTCAGATATACAAGAAGAAGAAGAAGAAGGAGATGATGATGATGATGATGGTGATGATGGAGGTGATCATCATGAGGGAGGAGGAATGATGATAGATATTGTACAAATTGCTGCAGAGAGTGTGAGGGATACCATGACCCTAGAAAGCCGGGAATTAACCACATCTAATGTTAGCTCTCCTATGAGAGTTAGCATTGAACAAGTCAGTATCCCACTGACAATTGCACACCCACCTCTCCACTCAGTCTTCTCTCAACAGGAGACTGTTTCAATTGAACACAGGGATGAACCATACAATCTATCCGAAAGTCATTTGGACTTAATGGATATTGAAACAAGTGCACAACTGCCCGTGTGTATGACTTCTTTTCAATCACCAAGTCTAGGTCCTATACAGTCTAGGACACTTGAGTCACCTTCATTTGTTGAAGTTAGTGTGGTTGAACTTCGTGTTCCCACTGGAACATCCTCAGTAACGGAAGCATTTGTTGCTCCGTCACTTGAAGAGGGTGGAAGTCCAGTCAGAGAAACAACACTACCAACTCTGAGCACTGGCCACACAGAAGTAATTTATACAAGTTCGACTGCTGTGACAACTGGAAGTCTACGTGACCCAGTGGTGACATTATCCCCATTTGTTACTGAATCCACATTTACAAAAGCATTGAATGACGCTGTGTCGGGAGTAAATACGCATGTCTCTAATCAATTAGCTGAGGTAATGGCCCAAATGACAAACATTCAGAAGTTTTTAAAGGGGAAGGATGTTGCAGAGGAATCGGTTAAGCAATCTGAGTCAAAACAAGCCATAGAAGAATTAAAGGAAGAATTGAAGGACTTTGTTTTTGAACAGTTTGATGAGATGAGAGAACGCATGATCAGCTTGGAAAGTACTGTGATAACCGCGTTAGGTAATCTCTCAGAAAGGGTGGCTGCAGTAGAAGAAACATGCAAGGCTCAAGCTTCCTCATCCAAGAGGAAACATGATGAGCATGATGAGGACTCCGATGATGCTCCTCATGAGGGGGAGAAGAGGAGAAAGCTTGATGAATCAACGCCTGGGATTTTAATGATTACATATCCAGAAAAGGAGCCGAAAGTTCAGGAGAGAGAAGCTGAGGGCTCTAAAGAATCAGCTGGTGAACAAAGAGAGCTGGGATTGATTCTTCATGAAGATGTTCCAGTTCCTTTGAACATTCAGTCTGATATTTATCATTTTGTTGAGTATATTGATTCAGATGAAGATGTTCAAGAGAAGAGTCATGAGCTAAGTATTCAAGGGACAGGAGAAGAGAGAGAGGAGTATATTGAAGTATCTGAAGATGATGATATAATTGCTTTGACTGATGTAGATTTTAGAGCTGAAAGAATTGAGGAGGAGGAAGTGTTAGTTGAGGAAATTTTGAAGGATGCTGAATCGACACCAACGGTTGAAAAGCCTGAGGTGGTTGTAAAAGTTAAAGAGGAATTTGAAGAGTTTCAAGTTGAGAGCAGTGTGGCTCAAGAAAAAGTTGTATTGAATGAAGTTGAAGTGATTGATAGGTTTTTCAACGAGTATGTGCTTGCCGATGAATCTAAGAAACAACGTAGACTTAGATTTGAAGCACAACAAGTGGTTCAGAGGGAGATACAAGATATGCTGACTTTGTTGAATAAGGATAAGATCAACAAGAAGAAGGTGAAAAAGCTTGAGCTTCCAGAAAATAGATCTGCGGAATTTATTAGAAAAAGGAACAAGATGCCATATATTGAAGATATTCTGGAAAAACGGATCTTTTGCAAGAAACAAGCTCCATGTTCATTCCACAAGTTGTTTAGAGTACTAGAGCCGAACATGCCTAATCTGGTTAACTATGCCAGTTTTCTGAGAAATAAAACACAGGAGATTGAGAAGGTCAAGAGTGAATTCAGAATAGTAGACCTGGTGAAGATTGAAAAAGAAAGATTTGTCAAGATTTTTTATCCAAAATTCACAGTCACTAGATCAGATGGAAATACTTATGTGTTCACAGAAGCTGATATGTTTAACATGCACTTGGTAGACATTGAAGATCTTTTTGATGAATTGTGCAGAAACAAAAGAAATGAACACTGTAGATTTGCGCTTAAGACACTGTTTCACTTCATGCATACCAAGTTGGTATTGATGTCAGTGCAAGATCTACAGATAGGGGTTGAAAGAGGCATGAGGAAAATCAACATGACAGCGCCTCACAGAGATATCAAATTTGCTGGTGAGCTGAAAGAATTTCAAGTAATCATGGTGAAGCATCCAGCAGTCATGTATAAAGATCGAAATAAGAAGTTAAGAGCAATGAGGAGTGTGGAGCTGAACAAGTTTTCAGATGGTACTCTGATTAAAGTTTTAAGTGGTTTGAAAGGTAAGCTTGCAGCAGATCAGAAAAGAAAGACAAAGAAAGGAGCTTTATCTGTTAACGACCGAAGGCTCATGGTTGAGTTTATTTCAAAGATTGAATGGAGGCTTTCGGATCGTAAAAGTATCAGAAGATTTGAACAAAAGCTGGGCTTATCGGTTTAACGACTTTGCTATTTTCATCAAAGGGGGAGAATGTTAGGATATGTTTTAGTTGATGAAAACAAAGTCTAGGGACTAGTTTGTATTTCCTTGATAGTTAGTTAAATTGTATAAATAGCATCTTTGACTTTCTATTTTAATAGAGATCTGACAGTTATCATTTTGTATGCATTAAAATTAGAGAAAGGAGCGACTGTTCACGAAGATTCTCAATCATCATTTTGTAATCATCAGTTCTTCAATCTAATCATTTGGTCAGTGTTAATTCCTTTTATTGTTCTTGATTATTTCATATTGTTGATTGATTGGTAGAAACTTAGTTTCACAGATGTATTGATTTAGAGCCATTTAAGTTCAATTTTACAAATTATCATCGATTATTTACTAAAATTCACCTTTGGATATTTGGGTTTATTATTCGATTTTGGTTCAATATTCCTAGATTTTTAAGTGTTTTGGTTAGTTATAAGTCACAAAAAGTGTTTAAAATATTAATCCAAACATTTAGAAATTATTTTTAGGCTGAATACTGCATTTTAATATATTCTGTAAAATATGGAATTTTTATAACGGACCTCTTCGGATCAAAATTCGGACCACCTCGGATCACAATTCGGATCAAAATTCGGCCTTCTTCGGACCAAAAATTTGACAAATCTCGGACCAAATTTTGGACTCGCCCGAAATTTAGTTAAATTATTTTTAAGAGCTTAAAATTGTTTGTGCTTAATTTTTAACATTTTTGAAACCCGACTCGGACCATCCGAACTTCGGATCATCACCCGAATTCGGCTAATCAGATTTGAAATTTTTCTAAAGTTCCCATTCGAGATTATATTGTTCATCCGAACTTCGATCCATCCGAATTTCAGTCCATCCGAGTTCGTTCCATCAGAGTTCGGCCTTCTTCGGACAAAAAATTTGACAAATCTCGGACCAAATTTTGGACTCGCCCGAAATTTAGTTAAATTATTTTTAAGAGCTTAAAATTATTTGTGCTTAATTTTTAACATTTTTGAAACCCGACTCGGACCATCCGAACTTCGGATCATCACCCGAATTCGGCTAATCAGATTTGAAATTTTTCTAAAGTTCCCATACGAGATTATATTGTTCATCCGAACTTCGATCCATCCGAATTTCAGTCCATCCGAGTTCGTTCCATCAGAGTTCGTTCCATCAGAGTTCAGTCCATCAGATTTTCACTGTTCATCCGAATTCCATACCATCCGACTTTCACAGTTCATCCGAATTCCATCTCATCCTAAATTAACAACCTTTCATCCAAGTTCAGATCATCCGAAACACTGTTCATCCAAAGAACTGTTCATCCGAGTTCTTATAATCTGAAATTCGGTTTCCACCTTCAAAAGATCTTCATTTTCTTTAATCAACACTTTTCATCATGTCCCGAGAGGCACTTGTTCTTGGATCTGAGAACAGACCACCTATTCTCTATCCTGATGAATACGAGCAATGGAAATCCAGATTCCTCAAATTTATTGGTATGCAGCTAAGTGGGAATCTTTTGATACAATCTATCAATGAAGGCCCTGTAATCTATTATTGGGAAATCCCTGCCAAACCAGATGTTGACCTACCAGTTCTAGCATCCAAAACAGTCCGTGAACCCGCTAATGAAGCTGAAAGGGACAGGCAACAAGCCGACAAAAGGGCGTAATATCTCATCTATCAAGCCCTTCCCACCGAAATACTTGTTGGAGTTGACAGCAAGAGGTCAGCCAAAGAGATGGGGATAAACTATAAGTTCAGATGCTCGGGGCAGATTTAGATGACAGAGCCAAGATCGAGGAAACTAAGGTAAAATTTTCTGAGTTTAGAGCCAAAGATGGGGAGTCTCTTCAGCGTACATTCACGAGATTTTGTGCAGTTCTGAACAAGTTGAACAAATTGCACATTAAGAAGGTAAAGATGACATCAACATCCAATTCTTTGCTTCCCTGGCCCCAGAATGGCAAGTTGCTTGTCGTGCTACAAGATGAGTTCTGGACATCCCGAATGTCTCAATCAATGTGGTCTTCAAAGAACTAAATAAATATCAGGGGGATGTGGATCAACAAAAGCAAATGGCAAACACATTGGCATCGCTGTTGCTATCTGCCAACTCCGGCATCAAACCAGCTACTCTTTGGCACTACTCTCCAACAAGACAGTCTCTCGTGCACACTATGCCCAAGTCTCATCATCCTCTCAATGCAGATATGCATCCCCTCCGCATGAGCCATACGATGAAGAAGAGGCAACCATTCAACAAATTATCTTGTGGTCAAATCGTCTTCAACAAAGACGTTTGTCTAACAAGACCAACAAAGAGTCCATACGTTCACATTAGATGGTTAGTGGTCGTATCCATTTATAAAGAGTGACCGAACCATAAAATGTGTGACCATATGCTCTTTAAAATCAAGCGAAAGTGTATTTTGTGACTATTGTCCATGCAATAGCCACTTTATTTTATTTGTGTTTGGCTGATTGCAACCATTTGGTCACAAAATAAGTGTCTTGTTGTGGGCTTTGGTCACATAAAATTAGGCCAAATGTGGCCGTAGGTGTTAAAAAGTATGACCATATGCTTCTTTAAGTGAGGTAAACTTGTATTTTGTGTGACTATTGTCCATGCAATGGCCACTTTATTTTTATGTTTGTGTGGCTGGTTGCAACCATTTGGTCATACAACGAGTGTCTTGTTGTGGGCTTTGGTCACATAAAATTATGCCAAATGTGGCCGTAGGTGTTAAAAAGTGTGACCATATGCTCTTTTACTTGAGAGGAACTTGTATTTTGTGTGACTATTGTCTATGCAATGGCCACTTTACTTTTATGTGTGTGTGGCTAATTGCAACCATTTGGTCATACAACGAGTGTGTTGTTGTGGGCTTTTGTCACATAAAATTATGCCAAATGTGGCCGTAGGTGTTATAAAGTGTGACCATATACTCTTTTAAGTGAAGTAAACTTGTATTTTGTGTGACTATTGTCCATGCAATGGCCAGTTTTTTTTTATTTGTGTGTGGCTGATTGCAACCATTTGGTCAAACAACGAGTGTCTTGTTGTGAGCTTTGGTCACATAAAGTTATTTCAAATGTGGCCGTAGGTGTTAAAAAGTGTGACCATATGCTCTTTTAAGTGAGGTAAACTTGTCTTTTGTGTGACTATTGTCCATGCAATGGCCACTTTATTTTTATGTGTGTGTTGCTAATTGCAACCATTTGGTCACACAATGAGTGTCTTGTTGTGGGCTTTGGTCACATAAAATTATGCCAAATGTGGCCGTAGGTGTTAAAAAGTGTGACCATATGCTCTTTTAAGTGAGGTAAACTTGTATTTTGTGTGAGTATTGTCCATGCAATGACCGCTTTATTTTTATTTGTGTGTGGCAGATTGCAACCATTTGGTCACACAATGACCACTTAAATTTTATGCAGTATTTAGTCACACAGATATTTAATCAAACAGTGGCCACAACGTTTGACAATATGATATATTTATTTATATGACACCATAAAAAAATTGGAATATGTACGTGTATAGTAATTGCATCAACTAATTAAACAGGACTATAATGTAATGACTTTTGACTCTTCAATCCGGTCGTCACTTGCCTTTGTAATTGCAAATCATGACTAGTCACACAAATCGATTTTTGGTTGTTTTGCTTCCGTTTTACTTCTGGTGCAACACCAGCTGCTGCCTTTTGTCCAAAATCTGGTGGTGTTACCTGTAATAAGAAACAATGTGTATATCACTTTGTCCTTGGGCCATGCATAAAAACCACCTACTGCTTTTTTAGCTGTTATGAAACCATTGTTTCCTTTGTCCGGAATACAAACTGCATCCGTTATCGATCGGTTAAAGGACACTTTGTTGCAATCATCTGGGAGTGGTGTGTTATGAAGCATCAGTTTTTCATCTGTCAGGTAGACAGTACCCTTAGCAATGATGCCTGCCCTCTTTATGTTCCATAGTTTACAGCTGAACATCTAAAGAAAATGATAATGATTATTATGTATTTATCTTAAATTTGTATGTATGCATGCATCAAAATTTGATTAAACTGAAGATCAATGTACGTATGAATATTTTGGATGAATACATTGTTGGGAAAATATCATGTAGTATAAATGTCAAGCTGCTAGTTGAGGTTTTCGTGCTGTTAGCATACTTCTGGGGTGTAACAATTATGTAGCTGTTAGTTCAAGAAACTCAAGCTGCTAGTTCAAGAAACTCAAGCTGCTAGAGTCAAATGATCAAGTTAGTTATTGATAATAACAGAAGGTGCTACATTCAAGGAAGACATAAAGATCAGAAGATTTGAAGATATCTCTCGAAGATAAATTGTAGTTTTACAAGGAATCAAACAGAATATAAAAAATAGAGTAGACAGAAGTTCTCAATGTACACACGTAATATTTTGCTATTCTGTTTTATGTTTTCCTAAGCCTCTAAGGTTGTAAAAGCCTAAGAACAGTCTGTGCTCTTCGTCTAATCAAAAGGAATAGAGATTCTTGTGAAAGTTGTAATCATTCTGAGTTTCAATATAAAGTTCTGAGTTTGAAAGTTATATATCTGCGGTTGTTTTGGCACTGTTGGAGAATGCTGCCTCTTTTGCCTCGGTTTAGTATTCTTCGTGACTTGTGAATCAGGCGGCGTGCTGTTTGGCTCGCCAATATATTTACCTATCGATTCCTATATATAAAACTCGGTAAATTAATAAGTCATGTACATATGTAAAACTATTAAATCACAGTGAACTCGAAAATAATATTAATTAACTAATCAATTTAATTCAAATATTTGAATACTTGCATTTGTTTGTACAGCTAGTTTTTCCTTCACATAATGGCCGTCATCTTGATGAGTATTGGCAGCATTAGGATTAACGTCCGATGGTGGAAACACCACTGGAGACACCTGCAATAAAAATTAAGAATTGGATTTGTTAGTAAAATAAATGTATAAAATGTTTAGCATAATTAATACAATAAATGGTTTCCTCGGATTCAGGTGCATGAGTTGACAATGATTCTGGCTTCTCCCCTTGTGCATCAAACCGAGCCATAAATTGGTGAACCATTGCCTGTGTATCTTCCACTTTCGTTCTCAACAACTTTATCTTAAGTTCTTTGTCCTCACGTTTGCGTCTTAGATCAGCTTCCCTTTCGCGTCTCTCAGCTTCACGTTCGCGTCTCTCAGCAACAAGTGCTGCTTCAAGTAGTTTGACTCACTCATCATCCGATGCTTTTCTTCGAGCAATATTAAAATTTTTTCTGATTGTCACTCCGCTGCCCACTCCTCTTGCATATCCCGACTTTTCGGGACCAAATACCTCTGTCAAGGCATCAGTCCCCTCATCAACGATTAAGGTTCCGACTTTGATATTGTCTTCGGTGGCTCTCTACATTAAAGATTCCAATAGGCAGTAAGTAATTTGTTTCATGAAAAATAAACATGAATATGTAATTAAATTATGTATTAGCATATATCTGTCAATCATGTATATATGTCAAAGTGCTTACTACTTCATCGGCCATTGCTTTAGTCCTTTCATCTCGAAATACACCTTCTTTGTTTTGCCTTCCTTTCAACCACAATATACCACGTGGGGGTTCTTCATCTGCTTCAATTACTCTTTCTTCGATCTTATAACCATCAAATACACATGTAAAGTTAAACCAATTAGTATATATATACAGTATTTAGAAAATAGAAAACATAAAACATAAACAAATTACTATTCAGTAAATTTAGTTACCAATTTTTTTTTCGCATATTCGTATCCACCTCGTCTCATAGTATGCGGAATAACAGACATGGAGCGCGCCTCTTTAGATGCATCTGAATTTTTCTAGATTCAGAATAAAATGATACTTAATTAACGTTTGCAAACACAATATATAATATGAAAGATATATGTATGGAATTAATTATAATATAACCAAAACCTGGTAAGCTTCCGTGCTCGTAAACTGTACCAAATCAACCCATTCCTTGTGCTTGACAATTGCACTATACTTGGGTGCGACTTGATTTTGTTTTGAAGGCCTATCTTTGTTGGGCACTATGTATTTTTCACTCAATTTCCTTCTGAAGTTCCTTAGATGTGCACCAAGACGATTTATTACTAACTTTCTGTATGTCTCATCAACATCAAAATATCGCTGCAAATAACAAATTAAAAACACAAATCTGATTAATAGCAATCTTGTTTAATTTTTGAACATTAAGAAATTAAACATAATTGGTTAAAACTAACCGTGATTTCATCCCATAGCTTAGCTCTTGCTTCTGAATCGACCTTCTTCCATGTCAGTATCGTCAAGCCTATGTGCTCACAAACCATGTCTCCTAAAAAACTTGCAAACACCGTTTTGTGATCTCCTGTAAGCCTATCCATAGTATCAAACGTTACCTTGAGCTTTAATGCATCGGGTATGTTATACTGATTGCGAAACTTAGATAACCTTGTTATGCCCCTCGGCGGAATTACTAATTTGATTGGACTTGCATTGATTACAACATCATCCATCTCTTGTTGTTCATCATAATCATCGTACTCCTCTGATTCATATCCATCATGATCATCTGCCTCGCCATTATTTTGAATAACAAGTTGATTGTTAATGGTTTCACTATCCATGATCCTTTGAGTTCTTTTGGAGAGAGTTGAAAAGGATTAAAAATTATGAAAATTCGGTAGAAAAGTGTATAAGTAGATTAATGATTGTGTTTGTAGGTATTAACTGTAATTATCGAGGTTTAAGGAATGTAAAACGGCAGGTTTTATTTAAAATTTTCGCATAAATTTTGGCTCCATTTTTAAATATTTCGGTCATAATTTAATATTAAAAATATCAGAAATGTTTTGTGAAAAAAATACAAAAATGCATGACTTAGCTTAGTGGTAAAGGCGGTGGATGGTGTTAGTGGGTTGGACTGTGTTGGGAATAAATAATAGAGATGAAACAATTATATTGTATATAATTGTAAATACTCAATAGATTAGGGGTTATATGTGTAAATACACAATACTTGTGTATTGTGTATAAATAGAAATGTATGCTACGCATGCTGCTATGAATCGAAGATTACACACACACATATGGATCTGATTTAGAGAGAAAGAAGGATTGCTTTGCAAGAAAGCCGAAACCTCCAGTGTAATATTTTCTCTCTTAATCATTCAATAGATTGTGTTTGATTGATAATTGTTCATATGAATTGTGTTGTATATGTTTGAATTGCATGAAATATAAATTCACAATTGGTATCAGAGACTAGTTTGGCTGATTTTTGAGTGATTTTGAATGAATTAAAATCTGAAATTCGAAAATTTGAAAAACACTGTTACATTTTTTTTGGTTCGAAAATTAGAAAATTCAAAATGGTTTTTGATGTTGTGGATGAAAGTGTTTGATTTTTGGATCGAGTGTAGAGTTTTTAAAGACGAATCTGAGGATTTAAGTGTCAAATCATAACTCCAAACACATAAATTTTAATTTTGATTTTTCTAAATTATTGAAAAAGTTTGTGTTCTTGAAGTTTTTGGTTAATTTTTGGTTTTTAATCGGAAATTGGATAAAGTTGTTTCACAAAAGTTGTTTCTGTGTGAAAAACGAATCTTCGTTGTTAATTTCAGATCAATTCATGAATTTTTGTTAAATTTTTTTGAATCTGAACTTGTTTTTTGTTGAAAAATAATGAAACTCGGGCAAAACTAAGGTCATAGTGTAAATCGAGTTTTACAAAGAAGTCAATCGAGTTGATCAAAGAGTTATTCGAGAAAGTTTATGTTTTATTCGAGTTGATCAAAGACTTATTCGAGAAAGGATATGTTTCATTCGAGTTTTATAAACTTATCACCCGAGAAAACATAAGTATCAATCGAGTTTCATAAGGAATCATCCGAGTTTAGTCTTTAATCATTCGAGTTTGATCCTTTCATCATTCGAGTTTCATCAAGCTTATTCGAGTTTCATTCTCTTTCAATCGAGTTTGATTGTGTTTCATTCGAGTTTCACACTTAACCATCCGAGTTTAATACTTTATCATTCGAGTTTCATTACTCTTCACTCGAGTTGAGTCCTTATTCATTCGAGTTTCATCATACTTTTGACTATTTGACCTTAGCTGCTTAAATTGGTCATAACTTTTGACTGGAACATCGTTAGAAGGCCTACCATACGTCAAATCGAAGCTTGAAAAGAGATCTACATTTCTAGAACTGGCCTAGCCGGTTCGGTAAATTTTCGAGGCCCAATTCCACTCCAGAAAAAAGTTATGGGCATTTTTCTGCAGAAAATCTAAAATTTCAACATCAAAAAGTCAAATCAGAGCTGATTTTTAACAAATTAATCATTCAAGATTCAGTTTTATTCAATCAAGATTCATTCAAATTTTCATAAGTCCATAAAAGATCTTGGAAGTTCATTTTTCTGCAATTCATAATGATGTTTGAACAATTTTCAAAGTCTGAGCTGATTGTCAAACTTACTGAATCTGAAAAGATTCGTAAGAACAATTACGACATTCTCATTCAGTTAAATACTGATAAACATTTGGCGTTACGTGACGTACAAATATTGAATGAAGAAATTCAAAGCTTAAAAGAAAAACAAAACTCTGAGAGTTGTGCTCATCAATTGAAAATATCTGAATTACTTAAAGAACTTGATGAGCTGAAACAAGAAAATTTTCAGAATGCAACTCAACTGAAATATCTTTTGCCTGAAAGATCTGATCTTTACAAGAAAGTTCAGGATCTTGAAGATACACTTTGTAAGACAAAACCAACTGATCAGAATTGTATTTTAAACAAAAATGAAGAAATTTTTGCTCTTCAACAAGAGTTGTCTTTAACTAAAGATTTGATTGAGAA
The DNA here is from genome assembly GCA_020465985.1 of Centrapalus pauciflorus. NCBI lineage: Eukaryota > Viridiplantae > Streptophyta > Magnoliopsida > Asterales > Asteraceae > Centrapalus > Centrapalus pauciflorus. The sequence continues at coordinate 19,172 of JAANYP010006691.1, forward strand.
GGAAAGACATGAGTTCTTACTTAAAGAACAAGATTTTAAATCAAAATCTGAATTGTTTGAAGATGAAAGACAAATGTTCTTAATCAAAGAACAATCTTTTAAATCTGATTACCAATCATTTGATCATGACAGAAATTCAAATTTAGTCATTATCAAAAGTTTGGAAGATCAGATACTTCATCTTACAAAACAATTACATGTGTTTACTTCGTCAACTGAGTCAAAGGTTAAGACCCCTTCTTCAGTGTGTTTAAAATCCAATGTTGATCACTCTGGTTTGTCTTCTGAAAGTGAAGTGAATCTAACTAACTCTGCTAAGTTTGATTCTTCTTCAGATCTTAAACTTAAGTATCTGTTAAAGATACACAGCGGCAAAGATAAAATTGTTGAACAACTTCCGGTCAAGATTTACACCGGTGAATCTTCGAAGTCAAATTTTCTTAAAGTTTCTGAAAATACTGGTCATTCTAATCAGAAAACATTTTCACAGAAAAATACCAAGTATTATCAGAAACAGGCAAGAACCGGACAGTTTTTCAAAAAGAAGAGTTCGCAAAAGTCTGATCATTCAAATTCAAGTTTCTTTAGAAATTCAGATATTCAATTTTCTCATACTCAAAGAAATTTGTTTTCTGCGTTTGAAAGAGAAGCTGATAGTTATAACATGCAATGGGTACCTAAACCCAAGTACAAGTGGGTACCAAAACCTGTTTTGAAATGGGTACCCAAGAGCGCTAACAAGTCTGGATCCAAATCTGTTTGGATACCAAAGACATCTTAAATTTTGCAGGTTAGAGGTTTCTTATCATTTCAGATAAGGACCCGTTCTTCATTTCAATAGGCTCTTGATTACATCAGATCAAGACCCGTGTTTCAAATCAAAATGGTTTCTAGTTAATTCAGACTAGAACCCAGACCTCAATGAACCAGATTCAAAGGCTTTCAGTTACATCAGACTGAAACCCGAGTCTGAGAGACAAATCTTACTGGAATTCTTGCCCTGAATTCAACTCCGAAGCTGAAATTGACAAAGAGGGAGTTTTATTTTTATAATTTTTTGCTCCTGATTTCATTTCTATGAGTTGACTAGCCGCGTGTGCTTATTTTCAGGGGGAGTTTCAGACATTCTTTGACGATGACATTTTTCAAAACTATGTGTGATTTTTCACGAAAATATTTGACACACACATAAAAAGAGTTTTTGAGCTGAAAAGAAATTTTTTTATGAATCTCTGAATCTATCATTGAGATTAATTGATCTAATCTCTTTGATTTTTATAGTCTCATTTCTTCTGAGATTCTTTTTGTTAGAACTCTTCCAATTTATACTGGATTCTCCTGTTATCTCCCATGTGCTAATTCTTTCAAGAAAATCTTATTCTTTTCATATCATATATCAGATTTTCCATTTCATTCTGATATCTCCCAAAATTATCTGCATATCATCTCCAATACCATATAAGTTGGATTTCATCATATCTCATGACCTTTCAAAGCTGAAAATTTTTCTGCTGACTCCGATTATGCACCAATCTGAGTGATAGGCATAAATATCGCTTCTATGGTCTAACCAGAACCGGAAGACCTACCCAAGAAGCAAACCATCTATAGATTGTGCGGGTGAGGGTTCTTTAGGTTTATTAGTTGAGAAGTGTCAGTTATCACGGGATACTGACAGGGTCGAGCAGAGATAAAATGTAAATGAGAGGGATATTGATATTGAAAGGAGATGGTGGTGCATCAGGTCATGCTTTTGCTATAAAGCTGACTGAATTCATTTCTTAAAAGTGAGCCGGAGGGAGCTTAGTTGAAAAATGCTGAGAGCTGAGTGTTGAGAAAGGATTTGAAGAAAATAAAATCCTACCAACACTGTGTCTGCTGGGTAAACCACATAATCTATCAAGCCCTAGGCGACTTGATATTGAAAAAGACGTCATGGACCCAGTGACGCATGCACTTAACCCCACCAACTACTCAGTTATCTCTCAAAAGATTTCTGTTTCAATAATCACGGAGATATAACACATTTCTATCGATATATCATTTGGATATTATTGATATTGAAACAAGGAAGACAGTTGCTCCGGTCTCCAATTTCATTTGATGCACATTGTGTCTAGAGCTGATTATATACTCTTTTAGGACACATCGAGTCTGACAGTCTGCGTGACTATAAACTGCTAGTCCAAAGTGACTAAGCCGGAACAAATATGAGTGATTCTTTCATGATAAAGGATTTCACGATGACTATTTGGAAATCCTACCAGTGTTACTATCATGCCAGCGCTGAACGTAGGTCACATAGATTTTGTCTATTGTGTAAACAGGAATCCTATGTGGACCTGGACTCGCTTTCTCACAAAATGAATGTGTTTCATTTTCCCCAAAGTTGAAAAGCTTTGTTTTTGTTCTAAAAAGATATAGTATCAATTCGAGGGGGAGTGAAATTTTTGAGGAAGAGTGAGTTAGGTTGGTTTTGTATAGGGGGAGAGGATATCAATTTGAGAGGGAGAAAGTCAATTTGAAATATTTTGAAATTGTAATTGTTGTTGTATTTCTGCTACTGTAAACTTCAATGAATTAATGTCTCTGAAGATTTTGCATGATTTTCATAATTCTTATGATCATCATGAGGGGGAGAAAAACTAAAGTTCAGAGACAACAGTTGAGTAGATTGAAGTCAACTGAAGACAATTGCTACATCATATCAAATGAATTGATCAAGGGAGAGAATTAAAAAGCTATTCATGATTCAAGGGGGAGTGTACTTACAAGAAAATACAAGAAAAGAGAAGTTCAGAGAAGAAGATATGTGAAGATCAGAGAGAGTCAAATAAAGAAAAGAAGAAGATTCAGAGATCAGAGAATAAAAGAATATTCACGAAAAAGTCCCTGAAATGATCTTTTATTAGAAAATTGATTTCATCTCTAAGGGGGAGATTGTTAGTGACAATATTTGTAGAGCTGAAATGAATATTACTTTAATAATAGTGTTCATCTCTAAGGGGGAGAATGTTGGGAATAAATAATAGAGATGAAACAATTATATTGTATATAATTGTAAATACTCAATAGATTAGGGGTTATATGTGTAAATACACAATACTTGTGTATTGTGTATAAATAGAAATGTATGCTACGCATGCTGCTATGAATCGAAGATTACACACACACATATGGATCTGATTTAGAGAGAAAGAAGGATTGCTTTGCAAGAAAGCCGAAACCTCCAATGTAATATTTTCTCTCTTAATCATTCAATAGATTGTGTTTGATTGATAATTGTTCATATGAATTGTGTTGTATATGTTTGAATTGCATGAAATATAAATTCACAGACTGGTCACGTGTTCGAGTCTAACATATATGTAACTTCTTTGACTTTTTTATTTTGTAAGTGATAATTATATAAATTATATCTTATATTTTGAACGGCTAGAATATCATTAACAACCAAAGTTATATAAGCTAAATAACTTATACCTGCAATTTGGGTATAATTTAAGGACCATTTTATGCAATTTACTCTAACTGGAATTCAAACCAACAAAAATGATAAACCAACATTTGTACATAAACCTAAACATATGTTGTATTATAAATCAAAACATAGTTTATAAAATAATTACTTGATTAATTTAAACCTAATTATTATTATTCATGGAGTGGAATGGAAATGAAATGATAATATATAACCTAAGTTTACTAAATAATTACTTGATTAATTTTAACCTAAGTTTTATTATTTCACTAGAGTTAAATTGTGAAATTCTGTTTTTGCAAATCTCGAACTGTTAGTTCATATTCTCAAGCTGTTAGTGCATTTTCTCTAGCTGTTAAGTGATATATATTTTGTAAGTGATAATGATATAAATTATATCTTATATTTTGAACGGCTAGAATATCATCAACAACCAAAGTTATATAAGCTAAATAACTTATACCTGCAATTTGGGTATAGTTTAAGTACCATTACAACTAAAAGAAACCCTCTAATTAATGCATCATCTTGCCAGTTGTGTTGTTGACAAGAACGACTCAACCAGTTGAAATGCCTCGGTAGAAGCCTTTGGCGATCTCGCATCAACAACCGACGGACTTTGGCAGCCGTTTCGGTCACCGACTGTGGACGCGCTGATGATTTTCTGAAGGCATCAATTAACAGGCTCCTAGCGTCTTGTACGCTCTGTCCTCCTTCTGCCATCAGCAACATTTCGAGGAGAAACTTAACATGAAGCGATCCGGAACGTGCTGCCCGGTGCAGCTTCTCCTTTCCTTAGGTCTCCAAACCCGCGAAAAAAATATTTAATTGTTGATCAAGACAATACAGAAACATAAATATGTATTTCATGTTTAGGCAGATAAAAAAAACAATAGAAAACATGGAAAATAAAGTGTACCAATCCATCATTAAAGAGCAAGTTAATGTTTCCCTTCTCCCTCAGAAGGTAAAGCAGATCAGATTTTGCCCCCCTAAACCCTCTACGGAGGATGGAATCAACTTCCATCACCTGGTAACTACATCAGACTCAGCCTCGCGATAGAAGCTTTTGCAACTATAATGAATGCAGACATAAAAGCTTAATAAAACGTACTCTTAAATAGGCAAATACATTATTATCAACTGTAATTTCTTAATAAAACGTACCCTTGAATAGGCAAATACGTCATGTTCATTCAGATAATCTAAAATCTAAGCCCTAATAAATGGGCTACGGTTCATTAAGCTTAATGATTCTCTTAATAGGCAAATACATCATAATCTTAGTTGAATCAATAGTATATGATAGGGTTAGGAAACTTACATTCTCTTGCTTTTAAAAAGTTCAAAGGCACTTGATGCCCCCCAAAAACCCCAATATTCTAGCTATTACTTCGTATGGAAGCTCCATAGTCGTTAATCGAATTTGCGTAGTTGCTTGGCGAGAGTTTGAAATGATGATTTGCAGATATAGGTTATGCTCTGTTCTGACATTGGAGAAGATGAATGGCAGGAATAGGAAAAGGGTGATGGTTGTAGGCGCGATGTCATTACATGTCGTCATTTTCATATTTCTACTGAAATGACGTAAATGCCCTTAAAAACAAAATATATGTTATTGTATTAGTAAGGGTATTTTGGTTAATTTCACAAGCTGTTAGTGCATTTTCTCAAGTTGTTAAGTTTACAAAATTACTTGATTAATTTCAACCTAAGTTTTATTTTATTATTCATGTAATTTCATGGATTAATGGAAATGAACTGATTATCTGTATATAACCAAGGATTATGAAATTACTTGATTAATTTCAACCTAAGTTTTATTTTATTTTTCATGTAATTTCATGGGTTAATGGAAATGAATTGATTATCTGTATATAACCAAGGATTATGAAATTACTTGATTAATTTCAACATAAGTTTTATTTTATTATTTTTGTAATTTCATGGATTAATGGAAATGAATTGATTATCTGTATATAATCTAGGTTTATGAAATTACTTGATTAATTTCAACCTAAGTTTTATTTTATTATTAATGTAATTTCATGGAATTGAAATGAATTGATTATCTGTATATAACCTAGATTTATGAAATTACTTGATTAATTAATTTTAACATAAGTTTTATTATTCATGGAATGGAATGCAATTGAATTGAATTGATTATCTGTATATAACCTAGGTTTATGAAATTACTTGATTAATTTTAAGCTAAGTTTTATTATTCTTGGAATTGAATGAAATTAAATTGAATTGATTAACTGTTTATAACCTAGGTTTATGAAATTACTTGATTACTTTTAACACAAGTTTTATTATTCATAAAATGGAATGCAATGGAATTGAATTGATTAATCGTTTATAACCTACGTTCAAGAAATTACTTGATTAATTTTAACCTAAGTTTTATTATTCATGGAATTGAATGCAATTGAACTGAATTGATTAACTGTTTATAACCTAGGTTTATAAAATTACTTGATTAATTTTAACATAAGTTTTATTATTCATGGAATGAAAAGTAATTGAATTGAATTTATTAACTGTTTATAACCAACGTTCATGAAATTACTTGATTAATTTTAAACTGAGTTTTATTATTCAATTGAGTTAAATTGAAAAATTGATGTTTTTCAAGTTTTGAGCAGTTAGTTCAATTTCTCAAGCTGTTAATGCATTTTCTCAAGCTGTTAAGTGTTTTATAAACCTGAGTTTATAAAATTACTTGATTAATTTTAACCTAAGTTTTATTATTCAATTGAGTTAAATTGAAAAATTGGTGTTTTTTCAAGTTTCGAGCTGTTAGTTCAATTTATCAAGCTGTTAGTGCATTTTCTCAAGCTACTAAGTGTTTTATAAACCTAAGTTTATAAAATTTATTGATTAATTTTAACCTAAATTTTATTATTCATGGAATGAAATGCAATTGAAGTGAACTAATTATCTGAATATAACCTAGGTTTATGAAATTATTTAATTAATTTTAAAATAAGTTATATTATTAATGGAATGGAATGCAATTGAATTGAATTGATTAATTGTTTATAACCTACGATCATGAAAATACTTGATTAATTTTAACCTAATTTTTATTATTCAATTGAGTTAAATTGAAAAATTGATGTTTACTCAAGTTTGGAGCTGTTAGTTCAATTTCTCAAGTTGTTAGTGCATTTTCTCATGCTGTTAAGTGTTTTATAAACCTAGGTTTATGAAATTATTTGATTCATTTTAACCTAAGTTTTATTATTCATGGAATGAAATGCAATTGAACTGAATTCATTAACTGTTTATAACCTAGGTTTATGAGATTACTTGATTAATTTTAACATTAGTTTTATTATTCATGAAATGGAATGCAACTGAAATTGAATTGATTAACTGTTTATAACCTACTTTCATGAAATTACTTGATTAATTTTAACCTAAGTTTTATTATTCATGAAATGGAATGCAATTGAATTGAATTGATTATTTGTATATAACCTAGGTTTATGAAACTATTTGATTAATTTTAACATAAGTTTTATTAATCATGGATTGGAATGCAATTGAATTGAAGTGATTAACTGTTTATAACCTATGTTCATGAAACTACTTGATTAATTTTAACCTAAATTTTATTATTCAATTGAGTTAAATTGAAAATTGATGTTTTTTCATGTTTCGAGCTGTTAGTTCAATTTCTCAAACTGTTAGTGCATTTTCTCAAGCTGTTAAGTGTTTTATAAACCTAAGTTCATAAAATTATATGATTAATAACCTAAATTTTATTATTCAGTTGAGTTAAATTGAAAAATTGATGTTTTTTCAAGTTTCGAGCAGTTAGTTCAATTTCTCAGGCTGTTAGTGCATTTTCTCAAGCTGTTAAGTGTTTTATAAACCTAAGTTTATTAAATTACTTGATTAATTTTAACCTAGGTTTTATAATTCAATCGAGTTAAATTGAAAAATTGATGTTTTTTCAAGTTTCGAGCAGTTTGTTCAATTTCCCAAGCTGTTAGTGTATTTTTCTCAACCTGTTAAGGGTTTTATAAACCTAAGTTTATAAAATTACTTGATTAATTTTAACGTAAGTTTTATTATTCATGGAATGGAATGCAATTTAAGTGAACTGATTATCCGTATATAACCTAGGTTTATGAAATTATTTGATTAATTTTAACATAAGTTTTATTATTAATGGAATGGAATGCAATTGATTTGAATTGATTAATTGTTTATAACCTACGTTCATGAAATTACTTGATTAGATTTAACCTAAGTTTTATTATTCAATTGAGTTAAATTGAAAAATTGATGTTTACTCAAGTTTGGAGCTGTTAATTCAATTTCTCAAACTGTTAGTGCATTTTCTCAAGCTGTTAAGTGTTTTATAAACGTAGGTTTATGAAATTATTTTATTTATTTTAACCTAAGTTTTATTATTCATTGAATGGAATGCAATTAAACTGAATTGATTAACTGTTTATAACCTAGGTTTATAAAATTACTTGATTAATTTTAACATAAGTTTTATTATTCATGGAATGGAATCCAATTGAATTGAATTGATTATCTGTATATAACCTAGGTTTATGAAACTAGTTGATGAATTTAAACATAAGTTTTATTATTTATGGAATGGAATGCAATTGAATTGAACTGATTAACTGTTTATAACTTATGTTCATGAAATTACTTGATTAATTTTAACCAAAGTTTTATTATTCAAATGAGTTAAATTGAAAAATTGATGTTTTTTTCAGGTTTCGAGCTGTTAGTTCAATTTCTCAATCTTTTAGTGCATTTTCTCAAGCTGTTAAGTGTTTTATAAACCTACGTTTATAAAATTAATTGATTAATTTTAACCTAAGTTTTATTATTCATGGAATGGAATGCAATTGAAGTGAATTGATTATCTAGTATATAACCTAGGTTGTAAGGTCTACCACTGACAGATCTATCTAGACGCGGATCCGTTAACGAGTGCGGAATCCTCGTTGACGGTCAGACGGACAACTCTCAACCAACGGAAACACGGAGACTATTAGACGCTGAACGAACGACACACGAACGATCCTACGTACTAATTCTCTCCGAAACGGGACTCACCTAGCTGATAAACTCGAGATCGCCTATTGCTTAATTCCTCACGAATTCTGCCAAAGGTCTGCTAATGATTCGAGTCTATCCCTAATTATAGGCCCTGATTCGAGTCTGTTGTGGGCCAACCTCGAATCTGGCCTAAGGCCCATTCGAATCTGTCCATCTGACAGATTCGAATCTAGCCTATTCGAATCTAAGGACTCATTCGAATCTATCACAGATTCGAATGTATCCTTTTATGCAATTCGAATCTAACCTATACACTTAAACACTTACGTGATGAAACTTATGTTTTAACTTATGCTTGACATACTCTTTGACTTTTATGTTTGAACTTCTTGTAATATGTACATCAAGTTCAAACACACAATCAATAACCGACAAACACATATTAAACATATATATCAATAACACTTGTTAATATTCAGAATATTACTTAAATCATAACGCAGATCGTTTAGACTGCTATCGTCACACAGGGTGTACCAACAGACTCCCCCTTGACGATAGCTTCTAATTATTTACATTATATCAAATTTAAGTACTAGAGCTATAGACGCTACTACCTGCATATAACCCTGCATCTATACAAACTTTAACTACCTTTTGGAACTTCCTGGCTTCAGATCTCCATGGTTCAGTGAAGAATATAGGCTGATCGTGAAGCTTCTTCAGGTCGTCCTTAGATAGGTTTATCAAATGTAGTGGGTCGTATACCTTCAAAATTACCTGCTCGTCTTGATCCTCCATTATAGCTTCAGCAGTATCAATTTCCAGGTACCACCACTTCATGTTGCTCAAAACATTTTGTGGCATTGGCTTTATTGGCACTCTTTTCAAGCATTTGACTGGCTTGTAGATCATTCTAGCCCAAGGTCTTCCAGTATGAGGATCTATTCTTGATCCATCCTCGACCCTCTTGCCTGATCTCGGCTTAAGCCTCTCAAATTTGCCTGATCGCCCTTCTTTCCTTATGATTCTTTCAATAACGTTTGCGTAAGGATCATCTCCAATATTAATAAGCTCCTTCCAGGCTAACTCTTTAACTTCAATCTTGGGCAAAGAATTAAAAGCTTTCAGTGTCCGCCTCAAGTATTGAAGTCCATCTCTTCTTTTCAAAATGAACAGCTGCAGTTCTCTGTCAAAGAACCAGCTAATAATGCCTCCTGAGAAGTTCCCAGCACCTGGAACTCTCATCTTCTTCTTCATCTTCAAACTCTCTTTCTTTTCCTCTTTCTTGAACCAAAGATTGATCAAGTCAGTCCTAGATGGCTCCATCTCGGCCTCTTCAAGTTCATTATCCTCGACTGAGGCTACTTTGATATAGTCAATGTCAATCACATTATGATTTTGTCCTTCATATAGCTCCGTTACTGGTTGTGAATTGACAATAACTTCATTGACTTGATCGTCTTCATCCTCTATCACTTCGTCGTCAGATTTCCAGTCCGCGACATCATCTGGAATAAATTCCCCTTCCTCCAACTCTTCCATTTCATCTTCAAAATCAAACTCCATCAGCTCTTCTTCAATATCTTTCAGCGCATCGATCATGTCGCTGTCTAAATTCCTTGAAGAACTAGCCTCTCCTCTTTCACCTTCTGCTTGACTTGGCTCCCCCTGAGATTGAGCAGCCTGAGCAGTAGAAAAATCTACTGGCTCATCCTGTCTTTGAGAGCTGGGATCATTGCCTTGATTATCATCTTCATCATCGTCCCTCCGCCTCTGTACTTCTTGATCACGACACGACGTCTCCCCCTGAGCCTGAAGGTTTTTCATTAACTGCTCAATGAGGGACCTCATTGCTCGGATCTCGGATGACTGATCAGTGACAAAAGATTTAAGCTCAGTGTTTTCATCTCTTACACCTTCAATAATCATTCTCAACTCAGCATTCTCCTTATCCAGATTAGCGTTATGCTCTTGGAGTTCACCAACTGCTTTAGTGAGAGTTATAATTTGAACGTGCTGAAAATCTACTCGACTCTTCAGCTGCAGAAATCTTTGATTTTCATTGTATGCTTCTGGCATAGATGGAATGGACTGAAGGGGAGAAGGATTGAATGGTGGCGGAATGTAGGGTTCGTGTTGCTGAGGTGGCGGTGATGGTGAATCTGTGGTTGGTGCTTGGGTTTGGGCTTGAGAGGTTTCTGGTTGTGCTTCCGAGGTAGAAGACGACCCTTGCATAAATCTATGACGTTTTGCTCGTGGCCTCGTCACTAACGTAGCAATCTCTTCTTCTTCATAATCGGACTCCTCCAATTCCCTGGTCTCTCTCCTCCTCGAACCACCTTGATTGACAATCAATCTAGAACCATAAGTCTCAAAACGACTTCCAGTTTCGGTAGTTACCACCTCATGAACTTCATCTGATTCGGTTTCAGATTCCGAAGATGTCAATCCTGCCTCAGCCCCCTCTGGCTCATATTCGTCAACATCACGAAATATATCATCATTATCTCCAGGCGGACTCAGCAGCTCATCCACCAATGCTGCTGCAACATCTTCATCGGCATGCGGCCCTGCCTCCCAAATCTCATTAAGTGTCTGTGTTAGGTGGTCAGCTTCTCTCACAACATTTGAAGGCCCTGCTTCATGAATATCTGAGGGCTCAGCTTCATGACCAGTCGAAGTCCCTGCTTCTTCTACTTCTGGTTGTTGGTTTGATGACGGCCTGATTGCCGGGATTTGACTCGCTGCTGGTTGCTGTTGTCGTCTCGGATCACGCGGCCGCTGTGGACGTTGCTGTCGCTGTTGTTGTTGTTGTTGGACATCAACTACTCCTGCCCAGTTGGCATCATTCGGAGCTTGAAATTCCCTGTCCAGAATTGCACCAAAAAGTGGACGTGCCTCCGGAACGGCTAACCTTCCTCGGTGTGAGGAACAGTCAGAATAGATACGCTTCTCTATAACATTGACGGTCAATGCATCTTCAGATTGTGGCAGCTCAGGCAAGAAGTGCCTTATCAACATCATCACAAACCTCGGATACAAAAGGAACTTTTCTCTCTCAGGAGCCGTGATTTGATGGATAAATTCCGAGAAAATCAGCTGCGAGAAACTAAACTTCTTATTGTATACCATCGCGATCATTGCTGATTGGATTTTTGATACTATATAATCAAAACCAGCTTTCTTAGGCGCAAAACAGATCATAAACACATGGACCAAGAAACGCCATTGGCCTATCAACCCGCTCTTCATATATGAAGATTTTGTAACGTCCAAGCTGTATCCCATTCTCAAAAAAGCTGCTTGCCTAATACTTAAAGGAAAGTCTGTAGGCCCGTCTTCTTGTTCTAGGGAACCCAACTGCAGGACTTGTCTCAAAATATCAGCGGAGAAAACCAAAGGTTGTCCGGCAATTCTAGTTCTTAACACTGTCGGGGTGACAGTGCAGTCCACCTGCAAGTGATCGTAAAATTGACGCACATAGGATATCACAATCGGAATGTTTTCATACAGCACATAACTTATCCTAGATTCCGCCAGAAAATCCAAAACTTCTCGAAATCCCTGCGCCTCAGGGATGTTATGGACAGGATTCAGTACCATATTGTGCTTGGGAACAAAAGCACGAAGCGGCATATCTGCACAATACATAAAATTGTTAGACTTATTAAAAATCAATAAACTTGTTTAAATTCAAATTTGTTTTATTTTGTATTTGATTAAATACAAAATCTAACACAATTAAATTTCCACAAGTTTAATAAAATTTAAATTCAACAAAATAAATGAAGTACAGATTCGAGAGTAACAGATTCGAATAAACCCTAGTCGAATCTGATGAACAGATTCAAATATCTGGTCATCTCGAATCTATTGATAGATTCGAGAAACCCATGTCCATTATCAGATTCGAAACCCCGTCGGACCTTATTTCAACAAAAATCAACAATTTTAACCATTTTGAACGTAGCAAATCACATACATTAGTTCAACTAGGTTCTAATTATAGATTTATGCTTTTAATTTGATCTTTTATTAGTCCAAACTTGGTAATTTTGCAAAAACCCTATTTTGACCTATAAAACATCAAAATGTGATGTTTAAGTCCAAATTTGTGTATTAAACCACCAAAATCTTGTACAATCATGTTGCTTATACCTAGATTTGAAGGTAGAATCGAACACAAAAGCTTTAGAATCGACGAAATGTCGTTTAGTGGAAATACGATAGACTCGAGATTAGATTCGAGATCGCCAGAACAGATTCGAGAAATCAGATTCGAGAACAGTGAGAAGTAAATGCTTTTCACTGTGGACCTTTATATACTAACTACCTTCGAGTCTATGCAATTTCGAGTCTACTGACAGATTCGAAGTATCTCACATTCGAGTCTGTCTTAGATTCGAAATTTCCAACACTTAGAAAAATTTCGGAAACTTTTGAAATAATTTCAACTTTTTCCAACTATTTTCTACTGTGTAGTGTAACCAGATAAACTATGCCAAATCTTTTACCCTAAGCTCAGATATTTCACGCATTGTATATTTTATTCAACTTTGAATGCACCCTCAGTAATTTTTGACCTTTTACCTAAGTAAAAATTAAACTAAACTAAAATAAAATAAAATAAAATAAGCTAAGGTAAAAATAAAATTAAAGTAAATTAAAATTTTGACTAAAAAATTTAATCTAGACTTAAGTTATAAAAATAAATTTACAAGCTAAGCTAAATACCAAACAACATATTTTTGGTGAGTATAGTCTAAGAAAGGGTCAATCAGATAGCGATGTCCGATACTAACTTTCAGTACTTAAACTTTCACACTTAGGAATTTTTGATTCCTTTGATTGTTTGTCGTGACATACCCATTTAGCCGATTGTTGGTATTTTACCCTGTTAAACACTCTACATTTCGGAATATCCCTTGGCCTTTTTATTTATCAGGAAATTATCTTACGTGACTCAGACATAGACATACTTTTATGATCAAGGCACACAGACAAAATTCTAACTTGTTGGTATTTGCAAACTTTCTTTAAAAGACAAACATCGGACACAGGTCTGTATTCTCATACAATAAAGTGTCTTAGTTCGACTTAAGGTTTAACTTTAAAGTTAGCAGATAGCGGTGACAGGTCTGTACTGACGTACAACAAAGCGACATGTCTGCTAACCCGAATCTAAACAGAGACAACAGGTCTGTACTTACGTACAACAGAGTTGCATGTTTTCGACTCTCAGTTTTTCATGATATTTCTATTTTTTCCATTTTCAGACGTATTTGATGTTGCTATACATCCCCAGAAAGTTTGCATACCTCATTTAGACTCATTGTTTGTATGTCTTGTACATAAAAATTAAGACCGATTGGTCATACATCTAAGCTAGTGACACGTTTGACTTTTTCTAGAATATTTTATTAGCCTTTAGATACCCTATATGTATTATGCCTACCAACACATCAAACTAAATAAAGTATAACACTTAGGATTTAGTTGCATTATGTGTGAAAGCCTAAACACTTAGAGTCTGTAACGACGGTGCTAATTTTCGTCACTTTGAACCTATGTATCTAAGACTTAACTCCTTTTCTGATATTATCTTTTTTTTTATTTTTGTAATTTTCTCTCTTTTTTTTCTTTTGTTTTTCATAGCAAAACGCATTAAACTAAGCTAATCTACTAACTTAATAGAAACTTACTAAAAATAGAAACTTTCCTAAATTAGAAACTTTCCTAAATTAGCAGACTACACTAAAAAGAAAGAAATATAACAACTATAAAAGGAAATAAAATACTACTAAGGTCAATTTACTCTGGGTTGCGCATTCCATTAAGTTGAATTAAATACTCAAATCGTGACTTATCAAACGCTTTGGTAAATAAATCAGCATTATTATCTTCAGTTGCCACCTTTACCAGTTTGATCAAATTCTTTTCAGCACAATCACGAATAAAATGATGCCTTATGTCTATGTGCTTCGTTTTACTGTGTTTAACTGGATTATTTGTTATCGCAATAGTAGATTGATTGTCTATCCTAATTGGAGTTTGAGTATAAGTCAAACCGTAATCCCGCAATTGTTGTTGTATCCACAGAACCTGTGAACAGCAACTACCAGCAGCAACATACTCGGCCTCGTACGTTGACACGGCTACCGATGTTTGTTTCTTGCATTGCCAGGATACCAATCTCCCTCCTAGGAACTGACAACCTCCAGTCGTTGATTTGCGCGTCAAGCTGCATCCTCCGTAGTCTGAATCTGTGAACGCCTCCAACTCTAGATCTCCCTCCGCGTGATACCAAAGTCCCAGCTTCGGTTTCGACTTGAGGTATCGTAGAATCCGCTTCACAGCTTTCATATGCATCTCCTTCGGATTCGCTTGAAACCTAGCACAAATACAAACAGCAAACATAATGTCAGGTCTTGAAGCAGTTAAATACATAAGTGACCCAATCATAGCCCGATATAAAGTCGGATCCACATCGGTATCACTTTCAGTACCCGGCCCGAGATTGTGATTCACTTGAATCGGCGTGCTAAAATGGGCAGTCAACTTTGTTCCTTCCATCCCAAACCGTTCCAATATGTCATAGACATACTTGGTCTGATGGATAAACATGCCTTCCTTCTTCTGGTCAACTTGTAACCCCAAAAAGAAATTCAACTCCCCCATAGCACTCATCTCGAACTTAGACTTCATAACCTTCACGAAATCTTTGCACATCTGTTCGTCTGATGATCCAAAAATGATATCATCTACGTACACTTGTACCAAGATAAAATGATCTCCCTTTCTCTTCACAAAAAGAGTACTATCTATCCTACCCCTCTCAAAGCCATTTTCTAAAAGATGGTTGGATAGAGTCTCATACCATGCCCTAGGTGCCTGATGTAATCCATAAAGAGCCTTACCTAATCGATATACTCTATCAGGATATTTAGGATCTGTAAACCCGGGCGGTTGTTCTACATACACCAACTCCTTCACTTTCCCATACAGGAAAGCACTCTTAACGTCCAGTTGATATACCTTAAATCCTTTGAAGGAGGCAAAAGCTAAAAACAACCTAATTGCTTCTAACCTTGCTACTGGTGCAAACACTTCGTTGTAATCGATTCCCTCCTCTTGGTTGAAACCCTTTACAACTAATCTTGCCTTGTTGCGCGTGACTATACCCCGATCGTCTCGCTTGCACTTAAAAACCCATTTGGTTCCTATTGCAATCTCCCCTCGAGGTAACGGAACTAACTCCCACACTTCTAGTTTCCTAAATTGTGACAGTTCTTCCTGCATCGCTTCAACCCAGGAGTTGTCCTTAAGTGCCATTTGCACATTTTTGGGCTCTACTTGCGATATGAAACACGAATATAGACATGTATGATATGCCTCGGAGTCGTTTATCATCGACAGCAACACAGTGTTGTTATTTACACTACTCCGAGTCCTCACACCCTCGTTAGGATTTCCTATGATGCTATCTATAGGATGGTTCTTGTTAATCCTAGAGGTCTCTATTTCGTCTACCCTTAGATTATCTCCTAAGTTGGATCCTATTTCACCTAAAGGGGGAACAGGCTCAGCTTCCACATTCTCTTCCTCACGGACGTTTTCCTCAGAGGCAGAACTTGATGCTTGAGTCTGATTCGCAGTGTTAGGTTCTTCTGGATTAGCAACTTCTGGAGACCCATCTACAGTCGCAGTAGGCTCGGACGTAGATTCGAACGTGGTCCTTGGAAAAATATGGCCATCGTCATTTAGGTGCAACGTCGCCATGTCTTTATCGATTGTACCTGCAGTATCATCCAAAGGAATGTTAAATGACTCAAATAACTTATCATAGTCAAATATCCATTCCGGACCAGTTTGGGGTTCATGTGTATAACTTGTGACTTCAATATTATACACAATCTCCACAGTACCATTCCTTTTGTTAAAAACCCGTTTGTTTGGTGAGTTTGGCACATAACCTAGGAAGTATCCTTCGTCAGCCTTTTCACCAAACTTCGGTTGATGTTTTGTCCTTAAAAGTGTGCATGGTACTCCAAACGGTTCGAATCCAGTTAAGTTAGGTGGCCTTTTATTCAAAATTTCATAACATGTTTTATTCAATGATTTGACTGTAAGGACTCTATTTAAAATGTGGCACGCGGTATTCACTGCCTCCCCCCAAAACATGGTAGGAAGCTTTGAATCCGAAAGCATAGTCCTTGCAGCCTCAATCAATGTTCTGTTTTTACGTTCGGCCACCCCATTCTGTTGAGGTTCATATGGTGCACTGAATTGATGCACGATGCCCTTTGATAGGCAATATACACCAATTACAGAGTTTTTAAATTCAGTCCCATTATCACTACGTATATTTTTAACCCTTGTTTCGTAGGAATTCTCCACTTGGTCTAAGAACCCGATGAGCTTTGTAGCCGTCTCGTCCTTCGTACCTAAAAAGAAAACCCAAGAAAACCGTGAGTAATCGTCAGTGATAACTAAGCAAAACCAACTACCTCCAATACTCCTTTTGTTGATTGGTCCGAAAAGGTCCATATGCAACAAATCGAATGTCGAGGTTATGGAATTCAGCTTCTTGGACTTGTGTGTCTTTTTATGTTGCTTGCCCTTCATGCACGGTAGACACTTGTCTTCAAATTGAAAGCTCTTCAGAGGCACACCTTGCACCAAACCATTCTTCGTTATGTAGTTCATTTTCCTCAGATGCAAGTGAGCCATGCGTCTGTGCCACAAAACCGATTCCGTCTCCGAAGCTTTTGATAGTAAGCAGATCGGACCCATCGAATTATCTGGCTTGTTCATGTCGAGCATGTACAAGTCATTCTTCCTTGGAGCCCGCATCAATATCCAATCTTCAGGTATTTTGAATCCCGGCTTTAGCACTAACGCCTCAGTGTCAGTAAATAACACCGAGTTCTTCTTATCACAGATTTGAGATACACTAATGAGATTATGAACCAGTTTATCAACGTGATAAACTTGATCCAATGTAATCGTCCCATTAGTGACTTCTCCAGTTCCAGTGATATTTCCTCCTTTGTTGCCAGCGAATGATACAAATCCCCTATTACCCCCTTGAAGTCTGTGAGAAGACTTCTTTCCCCCGTCATGTGCCTGGAGCAACCACTGTCGACGAACCACTTGTTGTTTGGACCGGTAGTTATCTCCTGCACATGAAAGAAAAATAGGTTAGTTATCACGGGGAACCCAAGCCATGACTGACTTGGTAATACCATTCTCGTCCACATACTTGAACTCTTTCAAATACCCATCTCGCCTTTCAGGTGACTTGGGCCTTTGAACTGAATTCAGTTGTGGTGCCGAGTGATTTACATTCACTCTTTGCCTTTGAGTAGGCATTTGTTGTGGTGCTCTAGAATAAGTCTTATTATAATGCATTTCAGACTGTGATCCCTGAGCTTTTACCGGAACATATTGTCTAACAGGAGTATATGACCTAACTGGAGTGTGTGACCTGCTAGGTGTGGTGCTCCTATAGACTTGTTGAGGTGCTGACCTAGATTGATTAATGACACGATTCGGTGAATTTGTCCTAACCACTTCTTTTGGTCCAACCTTAACCGGTGTTTGTTTCACAACAGATTTTGGTGCGGCCTGCACAGTTTTCTCGGTACTCTGAGAACTACTCGTGCTCGCCACAGTTGGTGAGGGCTTAACAGATGTTGGGTTCACTGTCTTAGGGGTAAGTTCTGCTTTCCTATTTGGACAGTGAGAAGCAACATGCCCTTTCTCGTGACATCTAAAGCAAGACATCTTATCCATGGACTTTTTGGTTGGTCCCTTAGATCTAGGTGTCTCACTAGTGTCTATTGCCTTTGGTACATCTACAGTGTCTGTCTCTTCGACCTGGTCAGCCCATGAAATTTTCTGTTTTCCTGCAGGTGTTTCACTGGAGGAAGACACAAATTTCACTTTCTTGACCTTGACAGT
Source organism: Centrapalus pauciflorus (assembly GCA_020465985.1). Classification (NCBI taxonomy): domain Eukaryota; kingdom Viridiplantae; phylum Streptophyta; class Magnoliopsida; order Asterales; family Asteraceae; genus Centrapalus; species Centrapalus pauciflorus. The sequence continues at coordinate 37,659 of JAANYP010006691.1, forward strand.
AGAGTCATCCACCTTAGGTGTATTTTAAACTTTAGGCTCAGGTGTAGGTTCAGGTAGGTCCTCTAAAACTACTGACTTGTCAGTTTTCTCCTGAGGCTGAGGCACATAGTTATCATTGAAAGGTGGAGGAATTTCGTGAAAACCTAGACCTACAGGTTTCTTAGACTGTCTTTGGGCATCTAAGACTTTCCCTAGGTTTAGGCTCGAATTCCTAAACTTTTCCAGTTTGCTATTTGCCTCTGCTACCTTTACCTTGGTCTCGGCTAGCTCTATGTCCTTGTCTTTCAGACTTTTGGTCAAGGCTTCTACGTGCTCATACATAAGTTCTATCCTAACACACTACTCACTCAGTTTGTCTTTTAGAACGATTACATCTTGAGCATCAGCCTTAAGTTTTTCCTTTAAATCCTGCTTTATATCATTTAGGCTAGCATTTTCTATTTTTAAGTTTTCATTTTGAGCAGCTATGGTCTTATGTGAGTCTAAGACTAGATTTAACCTATCGTTAGAACTAACACATAAAGCACATAAATCACGAAATAGAGAATTAGAAAGACTAACCTTAGAGTTATCAGATTCCACGTTGGCCATCTGAGCAGCAAACTCCAGCACGGTCTGATCATTCGCTTTCTCTACCCACATCGGACTGCTGTCCCTTGTGGTCTGCTCATCCTCATCACAACCATTTTCCGTAACTTCAGCCATAAAAGCTCTAGCATTGGACTCCGGATGTGAACTCCAGTCATAAGAACCATCTAGCTGTCTTTCAGAAGTGACATTTGATATCAGACCCGCTAGATTGGCTTGACCAGACGAAGAACTCGGAAGATATCTCTGTTGGGACTGACTTTGGTACTGTCCTTGATGCTGACTCTGTCCCTGGTATGACTCTACCTTCGGTCTTTGACACTCCCTCGCGAAATGTCCCAATCCCTGACAGTTGTAGCATTTGACCTTGGACTTATCAAATCCTATCCCCTTGTTATTCATCTGGAGATTCCTCCCAGTTCTCTTTATGAATCTCTTAACCCGTTGGGTTACCATGGCCAGTTGCCATTTAAGATCCATTTCCTCTAAGTCATCAGGGTCGACCTGATCGTAATCTTCATCCCAAAGAGCCGGATCATTGATCTTCCCTTGAACGCAATTTCCATATGCGGCCACAAACGAAGCAAGCAGATTCAGATGTTCTTCCGCCGACTTTGCGCTCATTGGCATCTTTGAATAGTTCTGACTTGTAGATGCCTGATTGACTTGAGGTTGCGGTTCTTCCGATCTTCCTAACCCTAAGAACGCGCGATTTAGTGAGTCTTCGGACTCTGGTGGCGATGATGTTTCTCCGGTGAAAAACGCTGTAGCACTCTTCTGATCAGCTGTCACTGAAGATTTTGATGTTTTTCCAAAATACATAGCCGGATTTTGGACTTGCTCATAATCAGTCTCAGCCTTTATCATTTCGAAGTGATATGCCCTCAACGTTCCCACGATGTCATCCAGCGATTGAGCATAGTATTTATCTTCATTCAGCTTAATCATAGCCACATACATAGCCCATTTGGCCGGTAGGGCATCAAGAAGCTTATTGTTCTTGTCTGTGTCAGAATACTCAATACCATGACTTTCAAGCTCTGTTATCAGATGATAAAATCGTGTGATAATATCATCCAACTGTTCATCCTTAAGAGCCTTGAAAATTGCAAACTGTTGGGTCAACAGCTCTGTACGCTTTCTACGTACCCGTGGATTAACCTCACACCGTTTCTGAAGAGACTCCCAAAGCTCTTTCGACGTCCTCTGAGTCCGAAATGTGTGCAAGATATCTTGAGGTAACGCCATTCGGATAATAGAGAAAGCCTTGTTTTCAGCTTCAAATAGTTTCTTGTCATCCTCTTTCATCATCTGGTATGACAGAACCTTTTGACGGCCTTCTACCTCAGATACTGGTGGAATGTACCCTTCATCAATGTACACCCACATGCGCATGTCGTTGAATCGTACAAAATCCGTGAATCTATCCTTCCACCAGTAGTAATCCTCAACTTTCATCAGCTTAGGTGGTGCATTGGCCTTCCCAACTTCGTGATCCATTTCAAGGAATTTTTGAAGGTTCGACATCTTTTCTGAAAGAATTTGAATTGGAACTTAATTAATTTAATTAGAAACTGATTTAAATTAACTTATTCGAATCTAGATAGATTCGAAACTAATTAATATTTAATCTTTTGAAATTAAATTCGATTAAGTCTTAAAAGTCAAGTAGATTCGAAATAATGTCAGATTCGAGGAACCCCCTAGATTCGAAGTGATGACAGATTCGAAGGATTCCTTAGACTCGAAGAACCTTAGAATCGAAGACACAACAGAATCGAAATTCAGCAGAATCGAAGCACAGAATCGAAACAGTAACAAACTCGAAACAAACTCGAAACAGTATAGACTCGAGAGCCAATTCGAATGTAATAACAGATTCGAAACAACACAGACTCGAAACTGACTGAAATTGACTCGATAGGAGCGTATTTTGGTTAGACTCGAAAAATAAAGTAAAACCCTAATTACCCCTATAGATTCGAGCGCCGCAAACTCGAAAAACGGCTAACACTTTGATTTTTTGACGTTTTACGGATTAAATCATTAATTTTCAAATGAAAAGCAATGATTTCGACCAAAAACGTGAAAAACGACAAAGTGTTTCCCGAATATGAATTTGCTAAGCTCAAAAACACGTTTTTGAGAGAAAAACCGTCCAACTAGCGTCAAGAAACCTAGAATGTATCTGATGAACACGAAGAACACCACGAACACTCCGTAGGCTCTGATACCACTTGTAAGGTCTACCACTGACAGATCTATCTAGACGCGGACCCGTTAACGAGTGCGGAATCCTCGTTGATGGTCAGACGGACAACTCTCAACCAACGGAAACACGGAGACTATTAGACGCTGAACGAACGACACACGAACGATCCTACGTACTAATTCTCTCCGAAACGGGACTCACCTAGCTGATAAACTCGAGATCGCCTATTGCTTAATTCCTCACGAATTCTGCCAAAGGTCTGCTAATCATTCGAGTCTATCCCTAATTATAGACCCTGATTCGAGTCTGTTGTGGGCCAACCTCGAATCTGGCCTAAGGCCCATTCGAATCTGTCCATCTGACAGATTCGAATCTAGCCCATTCGAATCTAAGGATACATTCGAATCTATCACAGATTCGAATGCCTTCCTTAACCTATTCGAATCTAGTCAATACACTTAAACACTTACGTGATGAAACTTATGTTTTAACTTATGCTTGACATACTCTTTGACTTTTATGTTTGAACTTCTTGTAATATGTACATCAAGTTCAAACACACAATCAATAACCGACAAACACATATTAAACATATATATCAATAACACTTGTTAATATTCAGAATATTACTTAAATCATAACGCAGATCGTTTAGACTGCTATCGTCACACAGGGTGTACCAACAGATTTATCAAAAAGATGGAAATGCTTAACTCTGCACAAGTAAAGAAGCTTAGAAGTGATCATGGTACTGAATTCAGAAACAGTACTTTTGAGGACTTCTGTGAAGAAAGAGGGATTTCACAAAATTTTTCAGCAGTAAGAACTCCACAACTAAAAGGAGTTGCTGAAAGGAGAAATAGAACTCCCATTGAAACTGCTAGAACCATGTTGTGTGCATCAGGTTTACCTTCATCATTCTGGGTTGAAGCTGTCAACACTGCCTGCTTCACCCAAAATAGATCCTTGGTGGTGAAAAGGTTCAACAAGACTCCCTATGAATTACTCAAAGGGAGAAGGCCAAACATTAGCTATTTCCATGTGTTTGGATGTCCCTGCTTCATACTGAATCAGAGGGACCAATTGGCAAAGTTTGAACCCAAAGCTGATGGAGGTGTGTTTGTTGGATATTCTGCTATCTTCAAAGCCTACAGAGTATACAACAACAAGAGAAAGGTGATAGATGAATCTGTCAATGTCATCTTTGAAGAGTCTAGGAGTGCCTCCACCAAAGTTGTTCCTGAATCAGTTTCAGGAGAATTCAGCTTTGATGATCTTATGCATTCCATCAATGAAGAAAAGGACTCAAAAGCTTCCACTGCATCCAGAGTGGAACATGCCAATCATGATGGGCATGATGATGATTATGTTGATACACCCTGTGTGAATAAGTGTACTGACATAATTACAACCTCATGTCCTGAACCAATCAATGCTGATTTTTCTGGATCCTCTGCTGATACGTCAACAATGGAGAGTCATGCTCAACAAGTGAACATGCTCAAGATATCAGTGTGTCTGAAAATCTTGACAGCTGCTCAACAGGACCTGTTGAAGATACAAATAACTCAGGAGAATCCTCATTGAAGCAAGATCCTAAGTGGATCAGGTGTCACCCAAATGATCAAATAATTGGTGACATCAACAAAGGGGTGCAAACAAGATGGGACAACTTAGAAAACTTTTGTATGTTCTCTAGCTTTGTGTCCCTAATGGAGCCTAAGAAAGTGGATGAAGCACTTAAATATGCCAATTGGATCACTGCCATGCAAGATTAACTCAATCAGTTTGAGAGAAACAAAGTACGGAAGCTGGTCAATAATTGGCACCAAATGGGTTTTCAGGAACAAGATGGATGAGCAAGGTCATATCATTAGAAATAAGGCAAGACTAGTTGCTCAAGGCTACAGACAGGAGGAAGGCATTGACTATGATGAAACATTTGCTCCTGTGGCCAGGTTAGAGGCAATTCGTTTGTTTCCTGGCCTACGCTGCTCATAAGAGCATGAAGGTATTTCAAATGGATGTGAAGAGTGCATTTTTGAATGGTAAGCTGCAAGAAGAAGTCCATGTCAAGCAGCCTCCAGGTTTTGAAAATGAACATCATCCAGGTTTTGTATATAAGTTGGACAAAGCTCTCTATAGTCTAAAACAAGCCCCTAGAGCCTGGTATGACACTCTAACTGATTTCCTTATGAGCAATGGTTATTCCATAGGTAAAGTGGATACCACACTATTCATAAAGAAGGTGAAGTCTGATATTATGCTTGTTCAAATTTATATGGATGACATAATATTTGGTTCTACTAATGAGCAGCTATGCAAGAACTTTTCACTACTCATGAAATCAAAATATGAAATGAGTATGATGGGAGAACTTACTTTCTTTTTAGGATTACAGGTTAAACAAACCTCAAATGGAATTTTCATAAATCAAAGAAAGTATACTTTAGATCTTTAGAAAAAGTTTAATTTTGATCAAAGTTCTCCTATCAAAACCCCAATGGCAACCAATGTAAAATTGGATTCAGATGCCATTGGCAAAGCTGTTTCAGTAACAGCTTACAGAGGCATGATTGGGAGCTTGCTATACTTAACTGCCAGTAGACCAGATATTATGTTTGCCACCTGTTTATGTGCTAGGTTTCAAGCTGATCCTAAAGAATCACATCTAGCTGCTGTAAAAAGAATCTTCAAATACCTCAAGGGTACACCAAGTTTGGGTCTTTGGTATCCCAAAGACTCAAGCCTTGAGCTAACAGGATATTTAGATTCTGATTTTGCAAGCTGCAGGCTAGACAGAAAAAGCACAACATGTGGGTGTCAACTCCTTGGTGGTAAGTTGATAAGTTGGTGTAGCAAGAAGCAGAACTCAGTGTCTACTTCTACTGCTGAAGCTGAGTATATTGCTGCTGGAAGCTGCTGTGGGCAGCTTCTGTGGATGCAGCATCAGCTTGAAGACTATGGACTTGTATATAGGAAGACTCCTATTCTGTGTGATAATACAAGTGCTATAGCTATCTCCAACAATCTAGTATTTCATTCCAGAACAAAGCATATAGAGGTCAGACATCATTTCATCAGAGATCACATCTAGAAAGGTAATGTGGAGGTAAGTTTTATTTCCACAAATGAACAGCTTGCAGACATTTTCACCAAGCCTCTTGATGAAAACAGATTTAATTATCTTGTCAGCAAACTTGGCATGTTAAATAAAAGTGACTAAGTGTCCTCTATGTTCTAAGTCATTGTATGTCTCATATTGCTCAAGTTCTTCAGAACAGCTTTGACTAAACAGGCTATGCATGTTCTATACTTAGCCAATTTCTGAAAACTTGAACAGCTTGAGCGTATAACAGGTTTGAAAACATCAGTGCTCACCTCAAACCTGGTCTGTTAATCAAGCCTCCAACCTGCTTACTCTCTCAATCTGTCATACAAGACAATGTCTTGTAACCTGATCAGCTATTGATCACAACCTGTTCTTACATAGCTGAACAGGTTGAATGAACAGCCTGAAGAATGAACAGTTTGTGATGACCCTGCTCATCACAGGTTTGACCAACAACTTAGACCATCAGTTTTAATTACCTTTCTTCACAATTAAGTTACTTAATTTTTGTTTTTTATTTAACTTAATTATTGCGGATAATGTGTGTTAACGTGTGTTAGTGACTAAAAAGGGCTCG
>JAANYP010006692.1:0-149689 GCA_020465985.1 Centrapalus pauciflorus
CTCTACTCAGCAAACCTTTTTGGTACAGATTGGAAGATATTCATGTGGTGTTCTGGGTAGTTTTATCTTGATATATGATGACATGAATTAGATTAGACTTGTGCCCTTTATAAGTTTAATTTGAAAACCGTAAAACTGTATTAAACTTAATCCTAATATGCTTGTACTGTAATTTAATATTCCGCACTTAATTACTCTATCTTAGTTATGGTTGATATCGCATTGCATGAAGTGGGACCTAGACTCTGAGGACTGCCCCGTAAGGGAAGGTCTTCACAGAAACTATTTAAATTTCGAATCCAACTAAGTAAAACTCGAATAAAAGTAAGTAAAATTCGAATAACACTTAGCAAAATATGAATCATATTAAATGAAATTCAGATATTAGACAATGAATTTTGAAAAAGAAGTAATGAATTTCGATTTACATTGTATAAAGTTAGAATATCACTTAATATATTTCGAATAACCTTTCATTCAAAATTTATCTCAGAAACATTTCATAAGTCTAAACACACTGAAAGAATTGAAAATCACAAATATACACTTAGACACTGAAAAACTTACATAACAAAACTCGAAATCCTATTCTAAACAACATTCCTTTACTGAACTATGGCTAAAAACAAGAAAAATTGGCCCAAATCAAAGATTTACAGTAAGAACATAAACTCAAAAAAAACCAGTAAAACTCGAATTAAACCTTGTTTATACAATCATATGGTTCCAAATTTAAAATCCATGATTATTTATCAATTTCTCACATAACCATACATTCAATTTAAACATTGAAACACAATTGCATGATTTCAAGAATTCAATGTTCGAGTTTAAAGAACACGAATAGACAGATACAATCTCAAACATATATACAACAAAAATTCTAAAAAAATACATCTAACAGAATAGAAACAAGAAGATAAAAGAAAAACTTATTAATTTGCAAGATTCGAAGAATCAAATAAAGAATCTTTTGATCGTTTGTTGTTTCCAGAGAGTGAAAAAGGAAGAAGACGAGTAAATAGTGATCGAGAATTTTGTAATGAATTCAAAAATTGAATTTTAAACATTTTAAAATCCGACCCACTCCTTTCCCCCTTCTTTTTATTTTAAACCCAATAACAAACAAAAAAAAATCCAAATAAAATTGAAAGACATAAAAAAATTAACACACAGGAAAAGATAAAGGAAAGCCACCTGTCGGACCTAGTACTTAGGTCTTACAAAGATCAAGACAGAAGTTTCATAGACCTCTACTCAGCAAACCATTTTGGTACAGATTGGAAGATATTCATGTGGTGTTCTGGGTAGTTTTATATTGATATATGATGACATGAATTAGATTAGACTTGTGCCCTTTATAAGTTTAATTTGAAAACCGTAAAACTGTATTAAACTTAATCCTAATATGCTTGTACTGTAATTTAATATTCCGCACTTAATTACTCTATCTTAGTTATGGTTGATATCGCATTGCATGATGTGGGACCTACACTCTGAGGCCTGACCCGTAAGGGAAGGTCTTCACAGGATGGTATCAGAGCCCATAGTTTGAGTGAATCAAGTATTACGTGAGAATACTTGGTCTCAAACTGAAGCAATACATATGTATCAATCATTTAGGTGGTTTGAACTGAGATAGGATGTACAGACTATTAGGATGGGAAAAAGGGTACATAGATCTAAGTCTATAAACTGATAGTTGAATGATTTTAATTTTCAGCTAAGATGTCAGGATCAGGATCAGGTGACATACCAAACATGACCCCACAACAAATGTTCGAAATGATGCAACAACTTTTAGCCCAACATTCTGAACAACAAAATAAGACAATGCAAGAACAGTTTCAGGCTAGAGATGAGGCCGAAGCTAAAAGACGGGAAGATAAAAAGAATAAGCGAAAAGAAAAGCAAGTCCAGACTAATGAATCTGAATTCGATAACACAAATCCAAAAACCCAAATTGCTCAGCCAAAAGGCTACAAGTTTAAAGATTTCAAAGCTAGCGGTGCTTTGAATTTTGAAGGAACAGTTAATCCAATTCAAGCGATGGATTGGATTAGCCACACTGAAGAAATCTTCAGGATTTCTGATTGCTTAGACTCCAAGAAAGTAAGCTATGCATCCGCTTTGTTCGTCGGTGCTGCTCGTGCTTGGTGGAAGACTCAGAGGAGTATCTATGGAGAGGAGGTGATTCAGACTTTGGAATGGGATCAGTTTCTCGATATGTTTAACGCAAAGTACTGTCCAGTCGACCAGCAAGACAAGATGGAAGTACAACTGATGCAGCTGACTCAAGGAACAAAGACTGTTGATGAATACGAGCATGAATTCTCACGATTGTGCGACTACTCTTCGTATCAAGTAGCTACCGAGGAGAGAAAGATGAATAGAATCCGTGTAGGACTCAACACGAGATATCGACATCCGATGAGCGCAATAAAATACAAGAGTTACTTGGAAATGGTAGAAGCAGCTAGACAGATCGAGCGAGGGTATTTAGAGTACGGCGATCAGCTTTATGCTCCGTCTACTAACCCGACATGTCCTTCTCCTCCGAAGAAGCAAAGATTCGGTAGATTTTTCAAGACGAACAAATCCCAGTCTCAACAGCCACAGCAGTATAGTTCACAGCCGAAAGCCCAAACGTATTAACTAACAAATGAGTCACGATTCTGCAAGAGATGCAGAAAGTCACACATGGGGCTGTGTAACCCAGATGATGTTACTTGTTTTCCGTGTAACCGAATTGGTCATAGCAGTGAAGAGTGCCCACAGCAAGGACGTGGATGTGCGAAATGCGGGAAAAGAGGACATTTCATGTATCAGTGTCGCAGCGGGCAACGATTTCAGTCGCAATCATCAGCGGGAGGTTCTACAGTAAAGAGTTCTGCTCCAACTCCGACAACAAGGACACGTGCGTTTCAGATAACAGCAGAAGAAGCGAGAGAAACACCTGACGCAGTTACCGGTACGTTTCTGTTAAATACGATACCTGCTCGTGTACTATTTGATTCTGGCGCTAGTCGTTCCTTTATATCGACTTCTTTTGCATCAATATTATCTAAATCCCCGTCAAAGCTTCCTGTTGTAATTGATATCGAGACAGCCAGTAACAACTACGTTATGGCTGATTCTGTCTATCGAAACTGCACCCTGCTCGTAAATAATATTGTATTCAACCTCGATCTTATACCGATTCCGCTAAAAGAGTTTGACGTTATCATCGGCATGGACTGGCTAATGAACAACGAAGCAACGATCATATGCAACCGTCAGATCATCAGAATCAAGTCCTCAGACGGCCGAGTGTTGGAAATTAAGGGCGACAAGCGTAAAGGTGCTCACTGCTTCATTTCTGTAGAGAAAGCTTACAAATATTTATCTAAGGGTCACGAATCTTATATGTGCTATATCTCTTCTGAATCTAAATCTAAAAAGAAAACCCTAACTGACATTCCTATCGTCTGTGAGTTTCCAGACGTCTTTCTCGATGATATTTCTGGAGTGCCACCAGAACGTCAAGTCGAATTCGGCATTGACTTAGTTCCTGGTGCGGCTCCCATTGCAAAAGCTCCTTACAGACTTGCACCTGCAGAAATGCAAGAAATGTCAAAGCAGTTGCAAGAGCTGTTAGAAAAAGGATTTATCCGACCGAGTTCATCTCCGTGGGGTGCACCTGTCTTATTCGTTAAGAAGAAAGACGGAACTTTTCGAATGTGCATCGATTATCGGGAGTTGAACAAAGTCACAATAAAGAATAAGTATCCTCTGCCCAGAATCGATGATCTATTTGATCAGCTACAAGGAGCCAGCTACTTCTCGAAAATCGATCTTCGTTCTGGGTATCATCAATAAAAAGTCAGAAATGAGGATGTTCCCAAGACAGCTTTCCGAACAAGATACGGTCATTACGAATTTCTCGTAATGCCGTTTGGCTTGACAAATGCACCAGCGGCGTTCATGGATCTCATGAATCACGTGTGCAGACCAATGTTGGATAAATCAGTTATCGTGTTCATTGACGATATTTTGATTTACTCCAAAACGGAGGCTGATCATGCTACTCATTTACGACAATTGTTAGAGTTATTGAGAAAAGAAAGACTCTACGCAAAGTTTTCTAAGTGCGAATTCTGGCTCAGACAGGTATAATTTTACTTTGTCTTGAGCTCTTTACTAAACATTTATTGTTTCAAACAAAATTTGACATTCTACTTTGATCCTTATAGATTCAGTTCCTTGGCCATGTTGTTTCTGGCGAAGGGATTTCCGTTGATCCTTCGAAAGTCGAGGCCGTTCAAAAATGGCAAACGGCTCGCAATGCCTCCGAAATAAGAAGTTTCCTTGGATTGGCCGGTTATTTTTGGCGATTCATAAAGGACTTCTCGAAGATTGCTGTGCCACTTACGATGTTAACACGAAAGAATACTCCTTTCGTTTGGACCGATAAACAGCAAGAGGCATTTGACATTCTGAAACAGAAGCTTATTCAAGCGCCGATCCTAGCCTTACCAGAAGGCAATGATGATTTTGTTGTTTATAGCGACGCATCTAGTACTGGCTTAGGATGTGTTCTCATGCAAAGGGGAAAAGTACTTGCCTACGCTTCAAGGCAATTAAAAGATTACGAGAAAAGTGCACCAACTCATGATCTTGAGTTGGCTGCCGTTACCTTTTCATTGAAAATCTGGCGTCACTATCTTTATGGGACTCGGTGTCAGCTTTACACCGATCACAAAAGTCTCAAACATCTTTTCACTCAAAAGGATCTAAATATGAAACAGCGTCGGTCCTTGGAGCTTATTAAGGACTATGATTGCGAGATCCTATATCATCCTGGCAAAGCTAATGTTGTCGTGGATGCTTTGAGTAGGAAAGTCTATCCGGAAAAGTGCTGCTATGCCCTGACTCCTGTAGTATTTTCTTCTGATCTTATTGAAGACATCAGAATTGCTCAAGTTGAAGCACTGAAAGAAGAGAATATTTATTCTGAAAATCTAAAAGGGCAATTACAATTTCTAACTCTAAATCATTTGGGACTTCACTGTCTCAAGGGAAACCGAATCTGGGTTCCTAAGTATGGTTCAATTCGCAGCACTCTTCTATTTGAAGCTCATCAGTCCAAATTATTTGTTCATCCTGGCAGCACAAAAATGTACTTCGATCTGAAAGCTGACTACTGGTGGCCAGGAATGAAGAAAGACATCGGTCAATATGTTGAAAGCTGTAGAATCTGTCAGATGGTTAAGACAGAACATCAGAAACCCTTCGGGGATATGCAACCACTGCCAATTCCTGAATGGAAGTGGGAGCATATAACTATGGACTTCATCACGAAGTTTCCTAAGACCAAGAGACAACACGACTCCATCTGGGTAGTCGTGGATTGATTAACAAAGTCAGCACATTTCAAACCGATGAAAGAAACTTATTCTCTTGATAGATTGACACAGATGTACATCACTGAAATCATTTCACGTCACGGTGTGCCAAAGTCTATCGTCTCTGATCGTGATAGTCGTTTCACATCTAGATTTTAGCAACCACTACAAGACGGGATGGGTACTCGAATTTCTATGAGTACTGCTTATCATCCTAATGCAGATGGCCAGAGTGAGCGTACCATCGTTACACTTGAAGATATGCTTCGTGCCTGTGTTCTTGATCTGGGTGGTAACTGGGATGACCATTTGCCTTTGGTCGAATTCTCTTACAATAATAGTTATCATTTAACGATCAAGATGGCTCCTTTTGAAGCTCTATATGGAAGAAAATGCAGAATTCCCACCTGTTGGCGTGAAACAGGTGAATCGCCAATAGCAGGACCTGCCCTTCTACAGTTGACTCATGAGAAGATTCAACTTGTCAGAAGGAATATATTGGAAACTCAGAGCAGGCAGAAGTCATATTATGACAATCGACACAGATCAATAAGCTTTGCGGTTAACGATTGGGTGATGCTGAAAGTATCTCCAATGAAGAATGTGGTGCGGTTCATTAAAAGAAACAAGCTAGCTCCGAGATTCATTGGTCCGTTCAAGATTGTCAAAAAGATAGGAAACCAATCTTATCGTCTTGAACTACCAGCGGACTTAACTGGAATACATCCTGTATTCCATGTCAGTCATTTACGAAAGAGCTTAGCAGATAAAAGAGAAGTACAAATACCACACGTTAACCTGCAAATTGATGAGAAGCTTCGAGTAATTGAAGAACCATAATGTAATCTGGATTCAAAGACTAAGAAGCTTCGGAAAAAAGATATACAGATGGTGCTCGTCCAGTGGAAACACCACAAAGGTTCGCATCAGTCTTGGAAATCTGAAGATGTGATGAAAGCTACTTATCCCAGTCTGTTCGAACATGGCTAACTTCGGGGACGAAGTTTGTGCGTGGTGAAGCCCTTTCTGTAACAACCTAACTTTTGATCAATCATGTAATATGTGATTTTGAGATAATAATGTAATTTTATTGCATTATTTATGTTGCAATTTAATTAAGTATAAAATTATTTATATTAAATTGTATAATTATTATGAATTATTAAAAATGATTAAATGAAAAGAGATGTAAAATACAAAAGTATAGTGGATTAAATTGCAAACATAATTGATTAAGTATATAAATCAAGATTAATGACTTTTATTGTCATTTAATGCAAAGTTACTCTCTATCTTCTTTCTCTCTCTAAGCCTACGGCTTCTTCTTCATTTCATCAAATAGATTATAAGTTTCAAATTAATTGAAGATTTAAGACAATTGAAGGTTACAAGAAGCAACAATCATCATCAAGCAACAAGATTTAGAGGTAATTCTTGATTAAATTTCAAGATTTTAAGATTTTGGTTCGGTTTTGTGAAAAAACCGAAACCATGGAATTAAAAGATGAAAAATATGTGTTGCATTTTAAAGATTTTTGTAGATTATGATGAGTTTAAATTAATAGATGTTCAAGAAACAAAAATTTTAGTTTGGATTATCCAACTAAGAAGAAAATCGGAATTTTTGACAAATATAGTGTTCTTGACAAAAATAGCATACTTTGGTTAATCTTGATCGAAATATGATGTTATTGATAGGAAAAAAATGCATATAAACAACCCAAATATGATGATATATCAAAATATTAAGTTGCATGTCAATTATAAATGAGTTTAGTGAATTTTATGTAAAAATCCGTATGAACAAAATAAGAACATTATGAACATTTATGGGAAAATTATAAGTATAGGATCCGAATTCGGGTAGGACCGAATTCGGATGGTACCTGTTTCGGATGTCATGTTCTAAATTCGGATGTTATAAAATCGGATCTTACGATTCGGATGATGCAAATTCGGATGAATGATGGTCCGGATTCGGATTTATCAAAATTCGGATGCTGTATTTCGCATGATGCTCAATTCGGATCACCAATTTCGGTTCAGTACGGTCCGAATCCGGTTGACCCGAATCCGGATGGTCCGAATCCAGAGAGTCCGAATCCGGATGGTCCATATCCGAATGACATATTTTGATATTTTGATTATCATGATTAAAGATCAATAAAGCAATATGATTATATATATATATATATATATATATATATATATATATATATATATATATATATATATATATATATATATATATATATATATATATATATATATATATATATATATATATATATATATATATATATATATATATATATATATATATATATATATATATATATATATATATATATATATATCTTGAGAATTCAAATAAATAAAGAAAATTAACAAAATGATTGATAAGATATCAATTATCAGAATCAGATCAGATAAAGATTTAGACCTAAAATGTTCTTGCTATGACATGATTTTGGACAGGTTCAGTGAAATGCTGAACATAGATACAAAGATATATGGACTTAAAAACGGATCAAAGACTTGAATAGATAGAAGACAGATTGACAAAGATAAAATTCTTAGATAACTCAGGTGGCAGATTATTATATCTGTTTGATAAAAAACCCAGATCTGTGAGTTATAGATATTCAGATTTAACATGCTTGAATTTCCGGTTGAGACATATTGTTGATGCTATATTGATTTGACATTCATATTATCAGCTGGATTGTGACCTGTGCACACCATGCTTGGGTGTTGCCCAGTATATCATGATAGCTATTTGACTTATCACTTCATATTATATTGCATTTACAGTTCATTCTGACATTGCTTTGAGATTATTGCTATCATGACATTATTTACGCATGCTTCATCATTGCATATACTTGAACATATTGATTCAGCTTGATTAGCCTTGTTGGTCTATTGTTCTAGACCTGGCTATTTCACCAATTCTATTGAACTTGGTAATGACCTCCGATGTTCTGCCACGTTGATTTACTGGTAGCTAGCCCAGTATGTGGCTGATCCCCACGATTTAAGTGTAAGCGTGGTTTGAGCATCATCCGAATCTATGACTTCTGTGTCTCAATCATGAGGGCTGTAGCGGCAGCCAAGACATATCACGCTAGACTGATGATCCGCTTGACATTGCATGTTAATTTGAAAATCTATTTACTCACTAAGCATTTCTTACGGTTGCTACATTAACATTTTTACAGGAAAAGATAAAGGAAAGTCACCTGCCGGACCTAGTACTTAGGTCTTACAAAGATCAAGACAGAAGTTTCATAGACCTCTACACAGCAAACCATTTTGGTACAGATTGGAAGATATTCATGTGGTGTTCTGGGTAGTTTTATCTTGATATATGATGACATGAATTAGATTAGACTTGTGCCCTTTATAAGTTTAATTTGAAAACCGTAAAACTGTATTAAACTTAATCCTAATATGCTTGTACTGTAATTTAATATTCCATACTTAATTACTCTATCTTAGTTATGGTTGATATCGCATTGCATGATGTGGGACCTAGACTCTGAGGACTGCCCCGTAAGGGAAGGTCTTCACAGAAACTATTTAAATTTCGAATCCAACTAAGTAAAACTCGAATAAAAGTAAGTAAAATTCGAATAACACTTAGCAAAATATGAATCATATTAAATGAAATTCAGATATTAGACAATGAATTTTGAAAAAGAAGTAATGAATTTCAATTTACATTGTATAAAGTTAGAATATCACTTAATATATTTCAAATAACCTTTCATTCAAAATTCATCTCAGAAACATTTCATAAGTCTAAACACACTGAAAGAATTGAAAATCACAAATATACACTTAGACACTGAAAAAATTACATAACAAAACTCGAAATCCTATTCTAAACAACATTCCTTTACTGAACTATGGCTAAAAACAAGAAAAATTGGCCCAAATCAAAGATTTACAGTAAGAACTTAAACTCAAAAAAAAAAAACCAGTAAAACTCGAATTAAACCTTGTTTATACAATCATATGGTTCCAAATTTAAAATCCATGATTATATATCAATTTCTCACATAACCATACATTCAATTTAAACATTGAAACACAATTGCATGATTTCAAGAATTCAATGTTCGAGTTTAAAGAACACGAACAGACAGATACAATCTCAAACATATATACAACAAAAATTCTAAAAAATACATCTAACAGAATAGAAACAAGAAGATAAACGAAAAACTTACTAATTTGCAAGGATTCGAAGAATCAAATAAAGAATCTTTTGATCGTTTGTTGTTTCCAGAGAGTGAAAAAGGAAGAAGACGAGTAAATAGCGATCGAGAATTTTGTAATGAATTCAAAAATTGAATTTTAAACATTTTAATATCCGACCAACTCCTATCCCCCTTCTTTTTATTTTAAACCCAATAACAAACAAAAAAATCCAAATAAAATTGAAAGACATAAAAAAATTAACACACAGAAAAGAAAAAAAAATTTAAACACAAAAAAATAAAAACAATAAACACTTAAAAAAGTAACAAAGTAAAAGAAATTGATCCCTCTTGAATTAAGCACATTTAAACAAGATAAAATTATTGCTCCCCCACAAATTGATAACACATATAAAAACTCCCCCTACACTTAAGCACATAAAACTCAAATAAACACTCAGTATCGAATAAAAACTTTCAGTAAGCTTCCCCCGCACAAGACAATCCAAAATCAGTTAAATCTCATAGAAATCAGTACTAATTAAGAACAATATACTAACTAAAATTAGATCAATTAAAAAATAAATAATTGTATAATTATATTTTGTAAAACCTGAATGTTTAAATCTAACGATTCAACATAGCTAATTTGTATACATAAAAATTAAAACGGTTTTCATCTAACGCTTTGGTAAAAAAAATCACCTAACTGAAGTGGATACAAAATATAATTCAACATTAATATTTACTAAATGATCTTTTATAAAATGGTACCAGATGTCGATGTCCTTGTTTTTAGAATGTTGCACCGGATTTGATGCTATAGCAATTGCGCTCTGAGATTCACAATAAATGGGTATCTGATGTGCTATAAACCCATAATCTCTGAGTTGACTCTTCATCCACAACACTTGGGAACAACATGAAGAGACAGCTACATATTCTGCCTCTGCTATTGATAATGACACGCAATGTTGTTTCTTGGATGAAAAGCATATAGGTTTATCACCAATGAATTAAACTGCACTCGATGCACTCTTTAGGTCCATTTTATCTCCTGCATGATCAGCATCAGAGTAAGTAGTCAATGTAAAAGTTGATTCGTTAGGATACCATAAATCAAGATTCAGGATACCCTTCAGATATCTTAGAATCCTTTTGGCCACTGCCATATGGGATTCCTTTGGATTTGCCTTATATCACCCAGTTATTCCTCGATAATAAGTAACATCTACTAGTTTCCCAGAAATGTCCTCATCGAGTTTGGATTTTGAATCAGGAGCAATGGGTGTTTTCATTAGAGTACTGTTATTCATGTTAAACTTTTTCAAGAAGTCCTGAATATATTTTTACTTGTCGATGAAAATTCCATCACTCAATCATCTGACATGTAACCCCAGAAAGAAATTGATTTCACCCATAATGCTGATTTCAAATTTTTGGGACATACAAAATACAAAGTTTTTGCAAAATTCAGGATTTGTAGACCCAAATATTATATCATCTACATATATTTGAATAATGACAATGTCGGAGCCTTGGCGTTTTATAAAAAGGGCAGTATCAACTGCACCTTCATTGAAGCCACATTTAATCAGGTAGAAGGTTAATGCATCATACCATGCTCTTGGAGATTGTTTAAGGTCGTACAGTGATTTATCTAAGATATATACATGATCAGGTTTTGAAGGATCCACAAATTCTTCTGGCTGCTATGTATATACCTCTTCTTTTAGTCCCCTATTCAAAAACGCCGTCTTCACATCCATTTGATACATCGTGAAGTTTTTGTGAGCAGCAAATGCTAAAAACATCCTAATTCCTTCAATTCTTGCAACATGGGTGAATGTTTCGTCATAGTCCGTCCCTTCTTGTTGACTATATCCTTTGGCCACATGTCTTGCTTTGTTTCAGACAACCACACTGTGTTCGTCCTTCTTATTCTTGAAGTCCCACTTTGTGCCAATGATGGATTTGTCTTTCAGTTTTTCAACCAATCGCCATACTCTCAACCTTTCAAACTGATTTAATTCCTCTTGCATGGCTACAATCCAATCAGAGACCTGAAGAGCCTCTTAGACTGTCATTGGTCTAATGTTGCTCAAAAAATTTGAAAACAAGCATTCATTGAATGTAGCTCTTCGGGTTTGACTGAAGCAAAGGGAACTCCAATGATATTCTCTGGAGGAGGATCCCTTGTCCATTTAAGTACATGAGGATAAGGTTGATGTTGGTCTTGGTTTGGTTCTAAGTCAAGATAGGGTTGACGGGGAGTAATTTCTGAAGTAGTTTGAATCTCAGGAGTAATTGAGGTTTTAGATGTAGGTATATTCTCATTTTCAAGGGGTGAATTTGGAATTTCTGGAGAAGTGGACTTTTGAGCACTCTCTAAAGGAACACAGGTGTAAACACATCATCTAAATTAGTCGATATTTGTACAGTTTCTCTAGAAATCTCAGGTGCAGAATGATTAGTGACGACTACAGGATCTTCAGTAACCAAAACATATCAAATGACTCAGTATTACGCTTATCCAACTAATCGTCATAAAAAATTTGAAACAAAGTATTAAGATCATTCACATTATCGTTATGTTCAGAAGACATCTTGGAAGTTCTTTGTTGAAGATCGGGTCCTCAGCCGACTTGTCCAGGAGCCATTACAATGCCTTCATCAAAGTTGCGTTGACGCTCTAACTGACAGTTTTAGTGCGCTTGTTGTACACCCGGAAAGCCACCGATTCTTTAGCGTATCCAATGAAAATTCCTTCATCTACTTTCTGACTGAATTTTCCTAGATTGTCTTTATCATTCACAATAATGCATCTGCATCCAAAGACATGGAACAATTTTACATCAGGAATTCGATTATTTATCAATTCTTAAGGTGTCCTCCAAAACGTTTATTGGCAATCGATCAGTTTTTGAAGCGCTTATGGATTATAGAGTGATTTTGCATGTAGCAAGCCGTTGACACCACTTCGGCCCAGAAGAACGGAGGTAGCTTTGAGTACGTTGGCATTGTGCGAGCGGCTTCCACGAGGGTATGGTTACGCCTCTCAACGATTCCATTTTGTTAAGGTGTTCTAGCAGCTGAAAACTGATGATGAATACCTTTGGATCTAAGAAAGATCTCAACTACCGAGTTCTTGAATTCTGTGCCGTTGTTAGATCGGATTAATTATACAGACAGCTGTTGTTGAGTTTTGACACTCTTAATAAAGTCCATGATTTCTTGAGCTGTCTCATCCTTAGATCGCAAAAACTCAATCCAGGTATATCGCAAATAGTCATCAACGATAACCGACACATAACGCTTCCCGTTTATGCTTTGCATTTGCATGGGACCACATAAATCCATATGAAGTAACTCTAACACTCTCTTTGAAGATGGTTCGGGTTTTGGCTTGTGAGATGATCTTTTCATCTTTCCTTTCTCACACGTTCCACACAGATGATCCTTTTCATAACAAAGTTCTTGGAGTCCTTTAACCAGTTGGTTCGAAGCCAACTTGTTTATACTATCGAAGTTCAGATGGGATAAGCTTCGGTGCCATAACCAAGAGTCTGTTGACGAGGCTTTTGATAATAGGTAGATTCTATCCTTGACCATAAGTTTGGCTACGTGTATGGTGTAAAGGTTAGAGTTGCGGGAGCCGGTTAAAATCTCTTTTCCATCAATGCTCTTAACATTATAGTTCTTAGCCCTAAATGTGACCTCTAACACCTTATCACAGAGTTGTCCTATGCTAAATAGATTATGAGATAACCCCTCAACATAGTCAACATTCTTGATAACTACATTATTTTAAGACCAAATCCATGTATCCTTGGATTTTAAGCCCTAAATGTGACCTCTAACACCTTATCACAATACTGTTCTACAATGTTAGACAATAACTCTCTCCTCCCAGTCATGGGTTTTGAGCAACACGAATCCATATACCAGATGGATTTTGCCTAGAAAGAAAATTGCATACAACGAAAATCTATGTACATTAAATAAATCCATAAAAAATTAACGTGCAAACCGTGTTCTGAACCGAGTTGTTCAGAATACATGAAGAGTTTAGACCGGGTTCTGAGCTGAGTGCACAGAAGCCAAACATGTCGGTTTAATCACAACCGACAAGCAGAAGAACGGGTCCTAGTCTAAGATAACTAGAAGCCATTTCATTGAAGTGCGGGTCTTGATCTGAAGTAACCGCGAACTATCTTCATTAAATTCACACAACCTTGGGTACCCATCTTAGGATGGGACCTTTTGGGATAGGTGTTCCAAATGTATATGGCACGTTTACAGTCTTATGAACCCATATTGCAGTTTTGTGTGGACTAAATGCAGAGCCTTTTAAAATCCATTTATGTTTGATATCAATATGCTTTGGGACCTTAGGTGATGAAATTGCCTTTGGTTTTGGACGTCTTGAAACCTGTTTTACATTTGCTTTAGGTTTGTGCCTTGGCAAGTACAAGTCTCAAGTTTTGTTTTGGCCAATGATGCACTATTTTTTATTTTCTTTTTACGAATTCTTTTAGCAGGATAAGGCACGAGTTTATTCATTTCATGCACTTGACGTCTAAAACGAGTTGCACATAAATTAAACAAATCCCCAAATAAATATTTTAAGCAAGAAAAAGAATTTGGTACATCATTACAAACATTGCTTTCAGAGATTACATGCATCCTATCTCTAGAAACAAAATCAACTGGCATTATGGCCTTCTTCACAAAGAAATTTGAAAAGTCTTGCATGGATGTTTTTGGCACTCTTCTCACATGCTCTGTAGGAACAAAACGATGAGAGTCAGTACGTTTGAAAGACATAGACTTGGAGAAATTTACTTGGTGAGTGGGTTTCTTAGAAGACTTAGATTGACTCTGAGTCTTCTTTAAAACCTCAGGATTGGAAGACTTTGAGCACTCACCTTCACAAATGACAGAATGAACTTCAATATTGGCTTTACCTTTTTCAGATGATGCAAGAGGGACTTTGATAGGATGAGTACTTTTGAGTCTTCTATGTGAAAAATTACACTTTCTGAAACCATGTCAAACTTTTCTTTGGAGATGATTAATTCTACATTTTGTTCACAACTTTGACTTGCCAATTTCTCCTCGCTCTTGAGAAGAGCATCTTCATAATCAAGAGCTTTCTTTCGAGCTGTCTTTAAGTCCTTTTCTAAAACTTTTATTTTATGTTGAAGAAGTTTTGTAGGAATGTAAAGATGAGGGATTGGTTTGACAGGTTCAGCGTTCATTTCAGCTGATGAATGGCTAGACAAGAAGTCCTCCCTAGAGTAGGTACTCTATAAGGATAACTCTCATTTAGTTCATCATATTTAAAAGGCATTTCTTTTTCTTTAATTTCACTTCATTTCTCATCCTCCTGGGTTAAAACTTCTTCCGATGATTGGAAAACGAACGACTTAAACCCATATACCTCACTTCATAAAAAATAGGTAAAACTGACTGAACATTTTCCAAATACTTAGGATTTTTAAAAAAACCAATTCCTTGTTTGGAATGATAAAACCTAGTCTCTTTGGGTTGATTTAGATGAATAGTTTCTTCAATTTGACCCCCTTTTAGAAATTCAACATCTAGGGTTTTTATTCGTGAGTACGTACCTATTCTCTCTTCTTCTAACATTTTGTATTTTTCCAGATTGTCTTAGTTTTCTATGCTTACGAACTCTAAGCGTTTTGAAAGAACAGAAATTTCAGTTTTTAAAGAGTTCTTTTCCTCAGAGAGTGTATCCATAAAACTTTAATGTACGTATTCCTATCCTCAACATCTGCTTTTTCAATTAACACATTCTGCAACAGCTCATGGTTGTTTAGCCACTTATTTTCATATGTGTTGGATGTTTCTTTTAAGGATTGGGCTAGATGATCAGCCTTAACACACTTTTCCTTTTCATCATTATACCTAGCTTGTAGCTTAAGTATTTGTGTGTGCAAGATACATTCATTTTGTACAGATAAATTATTTACATGCTCATGAACGTAAAAGGAATGTACCTCGTTTGCCTCTAAATCTGAATTGTTGCAATCATCCCAAATGATAATCAGCACACAATATTAATTTCAACACAAAATCCAAGACAAAAAGAATGATTTCACTCGATTCTTGAATATGAACATTAAGAGAGGATGTGTAAAAAGCGGCGACCGTAATGTTTCTGTATTGAGAATAATGACAACGTTATGGGAAACCCTAGGTGGGTTTCCATTACATAATTATTACAACTTTGGAAGAAATACACTTAGCCCCCTACTTCTCAATGTAAAAAGGAAATTACAATTAAAAGGAAACTACTTGGAAATAAGTTACATTGAAATAGAATAAACCAACTATTACAAAATAAAATTCCACATGATCGAAATTTAAATTCTAACAGTATGTATTCACGAGGTTTGGGCAATGTCGGATCAGGTGTAATCTCCTTTGGTTCAATATTGAATATTCAACAATTCTATTCATCAATCAATCACAACTAGATCATAACACAATGTACCAAATGATTAATATTGAGAGGAAATAATATTACAATGATATTGGTGGTTTCTCTCTTTGACTTTCTTGCTTGACAATCTAGCACAGATTACAATGTTTACTCCCTGAACTGTCTCTATCTAATATGTACAATTCACATCTATTTATATTCATTTACAAGTATTGAGTATTTGCAATATGCCCCCTTGAACTTCTTACGATAAATTGTTTTTCATCTCTATTTATATATGTTCCCAACATCTTCTCTAAAAGATTTTTCTAATTTTCCTTGAAGAGAATCATAATTTAACCAGTCATAAACAAATTTAATTTTTTTATATCAGGTCTTGTCATTTTTCTTCTTCTTCGGCTAACACTTCCGGCCAAGTCTTGTTATAGGGCTTAATGAATCCCCGACCCATGGTATCAACATTAAATAAAGGACTTTTGCTATTGTTGATCATCTCTTCCATAACTCTAGGACCGGTAACCGTAAACCATCTTTAGATTTTAATTCTCTCAGTTTATAAATATTTATGGTTTGATCAGTTTGGCCACGTTTATAAAGTTTATCTTCCATGTCTTTTAATTTTTCTTTTAATTTCGTTCTTTGAGCCAGTACATACTCATATTTGTAAACATAGTCAAACATATCTGACTTAAGCATCTGATGATCGTATTCTAGTTGAGACATTTTGGCAGACAAATCTTTTTTCTCGTTATTAGCCTTAGTCACTTCTTCTTGTAACACTAGGATGTTTGATTTTAAATCAGACTTTTCATTTGAGCATTTCTAAGGGCATTTTGAAACTCACTTAACATTTTAACCTCTTTTGTAAGCACTTTTAGTTCAGCAAGAAATTCTTCAGGAAGAAGACCTACCTCTGCGTCGGATGAAGAAGATTCCTTGGTTGTACTAGCATCTAGAGCCATCAGAGAGACTTCAGGTGTAGCTTTAACTGGTTGAACATCAGTGATGAAACACATGGGATCTGCAACATCCTCTTCTTCATCATCAGTGTCTTCTAGCCAATGTTCGTCTTCAACAATTAGTACTTGATAGACATTCTTTTGCTTTGCGAGATGATACTTCGTCTTGTAATAGTTCTCTTTCTTGTGCTTCGGAAGATGGCATTCGCGAGCATAGTTTCCACAAATTGAAGCACCCTTTCTCTTTGTCATTAGTCTTGCGTTCTTCGCCTTTCGGTTTCTCTGTCATTTCCTTCTTATCGTCATACTTCTTACTTTTATCTTCTCTTCTAAGATTGTTTGATGACTTAGGAAACTTCTTTCGAAAGACATTCGTGAGTAACGCAATTTGTCTCTGAAGTTCAGTAACCTCGGGATCATTGTCAGCTTCATCAGTGTCGGACTCTGAGGACTCTGAAAGAAGTTTAAGAAGTTTAGCAGCTTTTGATGACTTAAGTTTCTTATCAATAAGAAGTGCGAGAGAGTCAGATGTGGTGGGTTCATCTACCTTTTTGGGTTCAGGCTTACTACAGACTTTAGATTGACAGACTACTAGGCTATCAAACAGATCGTGTATGCTGATGTTGTTAATTTCTCGAATTAACCAAACGAATTGTTTCCATTCGGGTTTTAACGAGTTTACAAATTTTCTATATAGCTCAACTTGAGATTTGTTAATTATATTTTTCGGAGTTCGTTCATCAGCGTGCAGTACGATGAGATGTGGTCTCTAGTAACTCACCTTCATTCTCCAAAAACATGTCGTAGCTATTGAGAGCATTTTCTTCACGCTGTTTTGCCTTTCATTCATTTCCTTGCATTTTCCTCTCAGTTTCGTCCTAAATCTCTCGAGCTGTCTTAAATTTAGCTATACTGATGTAGATTTCATCCGGAACAACCTGGATGATGAATGAGCGTGCTATCCTATCAGCCTTCTCTCGGTATAGTTGAGTAGGCGTGAGGACTGTCTTTTCATTGACATATGCTCCGAGTTCAGCATCTCACGGAAGAGGATGATTGAATTGCGTTGGACCATTGTAGATTGAATCTAGAATGTCGTCAGCTAACTCATGACGTTCGATGAAGTCGAGGAACCGGGATTTCCAGAGAGTTTGATCCCATGGCTAGAGTATCGCAATTCATTTTGAAAGCTTCATTGGATTGAGTTCGGTAAGTATTTATTACTTAAAAGTGAACACACATAGCCAAGTGAGACTAGAGAATATTCTAAGTGAGAGAAGTAAGTTAATTTTCGGATCAAGCTAAATCCGAGAGTTGTAAGTCTCGCATGGAACTGAGACATAAATAACTTAGAATAATTTTGGAGTGTTAGTGTCTGCCTTGTGATTCGAGAGTTGTAACTCTCGGATGAGTCTACAAGTACTTAGGCAATAACAAATGGCAAATATCGATCAGATCATCCGAGAGTTGTAACTCTGGAATAAAGAATGACAAATAATTAGACTTAGAAAAATTTGCACAGTTGAAAAACCTTTATAATTATATCTGAGATTTATAACTCTTGGATGAAACTATAATGATGAACAGTTTGAGAATTTCAATTATTTAACAAGAATTAAACACAAATCTGAATGATTTTAGAATCGAATATGCTTTCTTTCACGAATTTGTGATTAAACAGTATGATGTTCACCTGAAGGAATATACTATCAGACAAGATTTAACCACAAACAGTTTAAAAATTTCGATTTTAAAGATCAAACAGAGGTGTTCTTCGAATAACACGAAGAACTTTCAAGAACTTAAGCAATTTTCCAGCAAAATTTTCAGACTTTTTATGCAAATGATCGAAAAAACAGAAAATATAAACACTTTAAACTCAACCTTTAGGCTCTGATACCATATGTATTTCCCATATTATAACATGAATTTAACATTTATCATATATTCACTAAGAACATCAAGAACATGAAGAACAAATATGATAATAATAAGAATATTCAAAGCGAATAACAATTACCTCAAAGTCTGCAAAATGTACGTACAAAAGATTCCAAGGATTGTTACATTGAAAACCCTAATGCATCTATTTATAAGAAAACTAGAAATACGGATTCAAAAACTAAACCATAAACCCATGGGTTAACCTTTTTAGGTCTTTTAACCCATTTAAACAAATTTTTGAATCCTTACATATTTGCCACAAAACAAACTATTATCTGTTACACATTGAACCCTGAAACTATTACAACTATGGATCTAACACATTATATAGTTGTGTGTGTGTCTATATATATCTGTTGGAATTATAGGATCGTAGTTGTAAATAATTAATTTAGTTCCTTTTGATTCTTGTATTTCCTTATATACAAATTCTGTATACAGAGGACCTATTGTATTATGTATTTTTCATCTTTTTTAGTAAAAAGATTATTATGCTTTATGGTATCAATGCATTAGGTTAGACAAAACCCTAGTTTCTAATTACGTAACCCTATTCAATCACATCCGCGTATCACTGTCCTATTTATTCCCATGGTCATCTGCTACTGCCATCGGTCATCTGTTGCTTCCTCAGATCATCGGTTGTCCTTCTATTTCAGCGACTATTGTGCCTATCGCCACTATCGCATCTGCTGGTCTTCATATTGCCGCCCCGACATCTGATATCGATCGTACCGCCTCCCTTTTCTGCTTCTATTCTACATCCTATTCTACTGCTGCCCCTTTCTGCTGGTGTGATTCTGATCTATGATTTCTCTATTTCTTAATCTGTTAATATTTATTCCCAAGGATGTCGAGCGGTGATGTGTTAAATCCTCCAACAACCCAACCTTTTTATCTATCTGGAACTCAATCCATAACGACTGAAAAATTAGTAGGGTCAAGAAATTATGTTTCATGGGCTTCTTCTGTCAAGATGTGGTTTAAGGGGAAAGGTAAAAAGGAACACTTGATGAAATAGGTCACTGATATTGCACTAACTAATCAGGTTAAGTGGGAGCAGACAGATGCCCAACTCTTTAATATGTTATGGCAATCAATCGATACATCCATCATTCAGCTCTTTAGATCTTTTAAAACCTGTTACGAGGTGTGGAAAGAGGCCTCTGAATGCTACATTAATGATATCCAGAGGTTGTACACTTTGGTAAATCATATTTAGAATCTTAAGTACGAAGGGAGTATGGAAACTGATCTAGGGCAAGTTCGAGCACTCATGCAAGAATTTGAAGCCCTTATGCCATTTGTTACCTCTCGTGCTGAACAAAGTGCTCAACGAGAGAAATTCTTCTGGTTGTTGCCCTCTCTGGTTTAAAGTCTGAGTATGAACCGGCTCGACATCAGATTCTGACAAGCCCCATTTCTCCTTCTATGACGGACACCTTTAGGAGGCTCCTTAATATGACAGGTCGTACTACTACTACCCCAAACCATTTTCAAAACCTGGAGGCTGCTTGACATAGACTTCTTCTTGCAGCCTACCATTTAAAAATTCACTCTTCACATCCATTTAAAATAACTTCATGCTCTTATGAGCAGCGTAGGCTAGAAACAAACGAATTGACTCTAACTGTTGGTACACCCTGTGTGACGATAGCAGTCTAAGTGATCCAACATTGTGGTTTTAGCAAGTGTTTGATATATATGTTTATATATGTTTGATATTTATTATTGTTTATATGTTTGAACTTAATGTAACGTATTACAAGAAGTTCAAACATGAAGATCAAAGATAAAATCAAACATAAGTTAAAAACATAAGTTTCAATACTAAGTTGAGTATGTGAAAAAGTAGATTCGAAATGTCTAAGGACCAAGATTCGAATCTAGGTCAGATTCGAATGGGTCAGTTAGACAGATTCAAATATGCTTACTTAGGCAGATTCGAGAGTGTCAGTGGGGACAAACTCGAATGGGCCTTGGGCCTGATTCGAGTTTGGCCCATGGCAGACTCGAATTAGCCTCTATAATTAGGGATAGACTCGAAATATTATAAGACTTTTTGCAGAGTTCGAGAGGGATTAAGCATTAAGCGATTTCGAGTTTATCACCAGGTTAGTGTTTCGGAGAGAATCTTCTAGTAGGTGCATTCGTGTGTCGTTCGTGCAGCTCGTTGATAGTCTCCGTGTTTCATAGTGAGAGTTGTTTCCGTCTACCCGTTAAAGAGGATTCCGCACTCTTTGACGGTTCCGCGTCTAGATAGATCTGTAGTGTGTAGACCTTACAAGTGGTATCAGAGCCTACGGGGTGTTCTTGGTGTTCTTCGTGTTCATCTAGATACATTCTAGGTTTCTTGACGTTTGGACGGTTTTTCTCTCCGAATTTGTGTTTTTCGTGTTCTTCGAGCTTAGCAAATAGTCATCCGGAAAATACTTTGTGTTTTTCACGTTTTTGATCGAAATCAATATTTTTCGTTGTAAAAAGATTAATTTAATCTGCAAAACGTTAAGAAATCAAAGTATTAGCCGTTTTTCGTGTTTGCGGCGCTCGAATCTGTTAGGAGTAATTAGGGTTATTCTTAGTCTCGAGTCTAACCAAATCCGCTCCTTTCGAGTTTGATACAGAGTGTTTTCGAATCTAATTCGAGTTTGTGCTAGAGTCGATTAAGGTCTCGAATCTGCTGATATTCGAGTTTGCTTCGAGTTTAGCCTAGAGTCGAATAGGGCTTCAAATCTGCTGAGTATTTGAGTTTGCCTGACCTTCGAGTTTAGGGACTTTCGAATCTGTCATAATTTCGAATTTAGTTGAATTTCAACACTTAATCGAATTTAATCCCAAAAAGATTTAACCTAAATTATATTCGAATCTACCTAGATTCGAAAGAGTTAGCTTAAGTCAGTTTCGAATTAAATTAATTAAGTTACAATTCAATTCCTTTTGAAACGATGTCAAACCTTCAAAAGTTTCTAGAAATGGATCATGAGGTCGGGAAGGCAAACACTCCGCCTAAGCTGATGAAACTCGAGGATTACTATTGGTGGAAAGATCGGTTTGCAGATTTTGTGTGTTTCAATGACATGCGCATGTGGGTGTGTATTGACGAAGGATACATTCCACCGATCTCAGAAGTCGAAGGCCGTCAGAGAGTCTTATCATATCAGATGATGAAAGAATATGATAAGAAACTTTATGAAGCCGAGAACAGAGCTTTCTCGATAATTCGAATGGCGTTGCCTCAGGATATTCTACACACATTTCGGACTCAAAAGACTTCTAAGGAACTTTGGGAGTCAGTGGAGAAAAGGTGTGAGGATAATCCGAGGGTACGAAGGAAGCGCATGG
Source organism: Centrapalus pauciflorus (assembly GCA_020465985.1). Taxonomy (NCBI): domain Eukaryota; kingdom Viridiplantae; phylum Streptophyta; class Magnoliopsida; order Asterales; family Asteraceae; genus Centrapalus; species Centrapalus pauciflorus. The sequence goes on from JAANYP010006692.1 coordinate 22,304, forward strand.
AATTATTGAAACAACAGTTTGCGATTTTCAAGGCGTTGAAGGATGAACAGCTAGATGACACCATCACTCGCTTTTATCATCTGTTGACGGAACTTGAAAGTCATGGGATTGAGTATACTGACACCGACAAGAACAATAAGCTTCTTGATGCCTTACCAGCCAAATGGGCTATGTATGTGGCAATGATAAAGCTTAATGAGGACAAGTATTATACTCAATCATTGGAGGATATAGTGGGAACGTTGCGAGCTTATCATTTCGAGCTACTGAAGGCCGAAACGGATTACGAACAAGTCCAGAATCCAGCAATGTATTTTGGAAAATCAACAAAGCCTTCAGCCGCAGCTGATCTGAAGACTACTACAGCGTTTTTCACCGGAGAAACGTCGTCACCAGCAGAGACTGATGACCCACTGAACAGAGCGTTCTTAGGATTGGGAAAATCGGAAGAACAGCAACCTCAAGCATCTCAGGCTTCAACATCTCAGGGCTACTCTAAGATGCCCATGAGCGCTAAATCAGCGGAAGAACATTTGAACTTGCTTGCTTCATTTGTGGCCGCATACGGGAACTGCGTTCAGGGAAAGATAAACGATCCTGTTCTCTGGGATGAAGACTATGATCAGGTCGACCCTGACGATCTTGAGGAGATGGACCTTAAATGGCAACTGGCCATGGTAACCCAACGGGTTAAAAGATTCATCAAACGAACTGGGAGGAATCTTACTATGAACAATAAGGGGATTGGATTTGATAAGTCCATGGTAAAGTGCTACAATTGTCAAGGTCTGGGACACTTCGCCAGAGAATGTCAGAGACCGAAGGTAGAAACTTACCAAGGGCAGCAACAGCATCATGGACAGTATCAGAATCAATCACAACAACGATACCTTCCGAGTTCATCTGCCCGTCAAGCTAATCTAGCTGGTCTATTATCGAACGTCACTTCAGACAGACAGCTGGATGGTACCTACGACTGGAGCTCACATCCGGAATCAAATGCTCGGGCTTTTATGGCTGAAGTCACGGAGAATGGATGTGAAGGGGAAGAGCAGATCACAAGGGACTGCAGTCTGATGTGGGTGGAGAAGACGAATGATCAGACGCTTCTGGAGTTTGACGCTCAAATGGCCAACGTGGAATCCGACCACACAAAGGTTAGTCTGAATTACTCTCTTTTTCATGAATTATGCTTGTTATGTGTTACTTCTAATGATAGGTTAAATCTAGTCTTAGAATCACATAAAACCATAACTGCTCAAAATGAGTCTTTAAAAGCTGATAACGCTAGCCTAAACGACATTAAGCAAGATCTTAAGGAAAAACTTAAAGCTGATGCCCAAGATGTCATAGTTCTAAAGGACAAGCTGAGTGAGCAGTGCGTTAGATTAGAACTGATGTATGAGCACGTAGAGGCCTTAACCAAAGATCTTAAGACAAAAGAAGTAGAGCTAGCTGAAACAAAGGTGAAGGTAGCAGAGGCCAATAGTAAGTTAGAAAAGTTTAGGAATTCAAGTCTTAACCTAGGGAAAGTTTTAGATGCTCAACGTCAATCTGAAAAGCCTGTAGGTCTAGGATTTCATGAAATTCCTCCACCTTTAAATGCAAACTACGTGCCTCAACCACAGGAGAAAACTGATAAATCAGTAGACTTAGAGGACATACCTGCACCTATATCTGAGCCGGTAATAGAAAATACACCTAAGGTGAATGATACACCCGTCAAGGTTAAGAAAGTCAAATTTGTGGCTTCCTCTAGTGAAACACCTGCGGGAAAACATAAAATTGATTTTAATGATCAGGACGATGAACCAGTCGCAATAGATGTTCAAAAAGACCAGGACACAAGTGACACACCTAAGAATAAGGGCTCACAAAAGAAGCAAATTGACAAAAATGTCATGCTTTAGATGTCACGAGAGGGGGCATGTCGCTTCTACCTGTCCACATAGGAAAGTTGATACTACGCCTAAGACAGTGAAGCCAGAACAACCTAAACCTCAACAAGTGTGGCGAGCACTAGTAGTTCTCAGAGTACCGAGAAAACTGTGCAGGCCTCACCAAAATATGTTGTGAAACAAACACCGGTAAAGGTTGGACCAAAAAAAGTGGTTAGGACAAATTCACCGAATCGTGTCATTAATCAATCTAGGTCAGGAACTCAACAAGTCTATAGGAGCACAACACCTAGCAGGATACACACTCCAGTTAGGTCACATACTCCTGTTAGACATTACGCACCGGTTAGAGCTCAGGGATCACAGTCTGAAATGCAAGATAATCGGAATTATTCAAGAGCTCCACAACAAATGCCTACTCAAAGGCAGAGAGTGAATGTACATCACTCGGCACCACAACAAACTCCTGTTCAACGACCCAAGTCACCTGAAAGGCGAGATGGGTATTTGAAAGAGTTTAAGTATGTGGACGAGAATGGTATTAAAGAGTCAGTTATGGCTTGGGTTCCCCGTGATAACTAACCTATTTTCTTTCATGTGCAGGAGATTACCACAGGTCCAAACAACAAATGGTTCGTCGACAGTGGATGCTCCAGGCACATGACAGGGGAACGAAGTCTCCTTACAGACTTCAAGGGGGGAATCGGGGATTTGTATCATTCGCGGGAAATAAAGGAGGAACCATCACTAGTACTGGAGAAGTCACTAATGGGACGATTACCTTCGATCAAGTTTATCACGTTGATAAATTGGTTCATAATATCATTAGTGTATCTCAAATCTGTGATAGGAAGAATTCAGTGCTTTTTACTGACACTGAAGCGTTAGTGCTAAAACCGGGATTCAAGATTCCTGAAGAATGGATACTGATGCGGGCACCAAGGAAGAATGACTTGTACATGCTCGATATGAACAAGCCGGATACTTCGATGGGTCCGATCTGCTTATTGTCTAAAGCTTCGGAGACTGAATCAGTGTTGTGGCATAGACGCATGACTCACTTGCACCTAAGAAAAATGAACTACATAACAAAGAATGGGTTGGTGCAAGGTGTGCCTATGAAAAGTTTTAAGTTCGAGGACAAGTGTCTACCATGCAAGAAGGGCAAACAACATAAGAAGACACACAAGTCCAAGACTCAAAACTCCATAACCTCTACATTCGATTTGTTGCATATGGATCTCTTCGGACCAATCAACAAAAGGAGTATAGGAGGTAGTTGGTATTGTTTGGTTATCACTGACGATTACTCACGATTTTCTTGGGTTTTCTTTCTAGGTACAAAGGACGAGACGGCTTCCAAGCTCATCGGGTTCTTAGACCAAGTGGAGAATTCCTACGGAACACGGGTTAATAGGATACGTAGTGATAATGGAACTGAGTTCAAAAACACTGTAATTGGTGTATATTGCCTATCAAAGGCATAGTGCATCAATTTAGTGCACCATATGAGCCTCAACAAAATGGAGTGGCCGAACGTAAAAACAGGACACTGATTGAGGCAGCTAGGACTATGTTGTCGGATTCAAAGCTTCCTACCATGTTTTGGGGGGAGGCAGTGAATACCGCATGTCATATTTTAAACAGGGTCCTAACTGTCAAATCTTTAAACAAACCCTGTTATGAAATTTTGAATAAACGGCCACCTAATTTAACTGGCTTCGAACCGTTTGGGGTACCATGTACTTTACTGCGTACAAAACATCAACCTAAGTTTGGTGAAAAGGCTGACGAAGGATACTTCCTAGGTTATGTGCCGAACTCACCAAACAAACGGGTTTTTAACAAAACAAATGGTACAGTAGAGATTGTGTATAACATTGAAGTCACAAGTTATACACATGAACCCCAAACAGGTCCGGAATGGATATTTGACATTGATAAATTATTTGAGTCATTTAACATTCCTTTGGATGAAAATGCAGGTACAATCGAAAAGGACATGGCGACGTTACATCTGAAAGACGAAGGTCATACCTTTCCGAGGACTACATTTCAATCCACATCCGAGCCTACTGCGACTAAAGATGGATCTCCAGAAGTTACTAATCCAGAGGCACCTTCAACTGAGAATCAGGCTCAGGAAGCAATTCCAACTCTGAGGAAAATGTCCACGAGGAGGAAAATGTAGAATCTGAGACTGTTCCCCCATTAGGTGAAATAGGATCTAACTTAGGAGATAATCTGACAGTTGACTAGATAGAGACCTCTAGGATCAACAACAACCATCCTATAGAAAGCATCATAGGAAATCCTAACGAGGGTGTGAGGACTACGGGTAGTTTAAATAACAACACTGTGTTGTTGTCGATGATAAACGACTCCGAGGCATATCATACCTGTCTCTATTCTTGTTTCATTTCGCAAGTAGAGCCTAAGAATGTGCAAATGGCACTAAAGGATAACTCCTGGGTTGAAGCGATGCAGGAAGAACTCTCTTAGTTCAAGAAACTAGAAGTGTGGGAGTTAGTTCCATTACCTCGAGGGGAAGTTGCCATAGGAACCAAATAGGTTTTTAAGTGCAAAAGAGACGATCGGGGTATAGTCACTCGCAACAAGGCTAGGCTAGTAGTAAAGGGTTTCAACCAAGAGGAGGGAATCGATTACAATGCGGTGTTTGCACCAGTAGCAAGGCTGAAAGCCATTAGGTTGTTTCTGGCTTTTGCTTCCTTCAAAGGCTTTAAGGTATATCAACTAGATGTTAAGAGTGCTTTCCTCTATGGGAAAGTGAAGGAGCTAGTGTATGTAGAACAGCCGCCCGGATTTACAGATCCAAAATATCCTGATAGAGTATATCGCTTAGATAAGGCTCTATATGGATTGAATCAGGCACCAAGGGCATGGTATGAGACTCTATCCAACCATTTATTAGAGAACGGGTTTGAAAGGGGTAGGATAGATAGTACGTTGTTTGTTAAGAGGAAAGGAGAACACTTCATCTTGGTGCAAGTGTCTGTCGATGATATCATTTTTGGTTCATCAGACGAACAGATGTGCAAAGATTTCGAGAAGGTGATGAAGTCGAAATTCGAGATGAATGCTATGGGAGAGTTAAATTTCTTTTTGGGGTTACAAGTTGACTAGAAGAAGGAAGGAATGTTTATCCATCAGACGAAGTATGTCTATGACATATTGGAACGCTTCGGGATAGAAGGAACAAAATTGACTGCCCATTTCAGCACACCGATTCAAGTGAATCACAATCTCGGACCGGGTACTGAAAGTGATACCGATGTCGATCCGACGTTATATCGGGCCATGATTGGATCACTTATGTATTTAACTGCTTCAAGACCCGACATAATGTTTGCTATGTGTATTTGTGCTAGGTTTCAAGCCAATCCGAAGGAGATGCACATGAAAGCTGTGAAGCGGATTCTACGATACCTCAAGTCGAAACCGAAGCTGGGACTTTGGTATCACGCGGAGGGAGATCTAGAGTTGGAGGCGTTCACGGATTCTGACTACGGAGGATGCAGCTTGACGCGCAAATCAACAACTAGAGGTTGTCAATTCCTAGGAGGGAGACTGGTATCCTGGCAATGCAAGAAACAGACGTCGGTAGCCGTATCAACGTGCGAGGCCGAGTATGTTGCTGCTGGTAGTTGCTGCTCACAGGTTCTGTGGATACAACAACAATTGCTGGATTACAGTTTGGCTTACACTCAAACTCCTATTAGGATAGATAACGAGTCTACTATCGCAATAACTAATAATCAAGTTAAACACAGTAAAACAAAGCACATAGACATAAGCCATCATTTTATTCGTGATTGTGCTGAAAAGAACTTAATCAAATTGGTAAAAGTGGCAACGGACGATAATAATGCAGATTTATTTACCAAAGCATTTGATAAGTCACGGTTTGAATATTTAATTCAACTAAATGGAATGCGCAACCCAGAGTAATTTGACCTTAGTAGTAGTTTATTTCCTGTTATAAGTTGTAGTTTTTCTTTCTTTTTATAGTAAGTCTGCTAATTTTGGATAGTGTCTATTTTTAGTAAGTTTCTACTTTTAGTAAGTTAGTAGGTTATTTTCTTTTATTGCGATTTCTTATGAAAAACAAAAGAAAAAAGAGAGAAAATCATAAAAATACAAAAAAAGAGAATATCAAAAAAGGAGTTAAGTCTTAGATGTATAGGTTCAAAGTGACGAAAATTAGCACAGTCGTTACAAACTCTAAGTGTTTAGGCTTTCACACATAATGCACCTAAAATTCAAAGTGTTATACTTTATTTTAGTTTGATGTGTTGGTAGGCATAATACATATAGGGAGTTCCAAGGCAAATAAAATATTCAAGAAAAAGTCAATCGTGTCACTAACTTAGACGTATGACCAATCGGTCTTAATTTTTATGTACAAGACATACAAATTTTGAGTCTAAATGAGGTATGCAAACTTTCTGGGGATGTATAGCAACATCAAATACATCTAAAAATGGAAAGCATAGAAAAATCATAAGGAATTGAGAGTCAAAAACATGTAACTCTGTTGTACGTAAGTACAGACCTGTTGCCTCTGTTTTGATTCGGGTTAGCAAGATAAGTCGCTTTGTTGTATGTAAGGTCTACCACTACTAGATCTATCTAGACGCGGATCCGTGAACGAGTGCGGAATCCTCGTTAACGGTTAGACGGACAACCCTCAACTACGAAACACGGAGACTATCAGAGGCTGAACGAACGACTGACGAACGATCCTACGAACTGATTCTCTCCGAAACGGACCAAAAGCTTATGATAAACTCGAGATCGCCTTAAGCTTAATTCCTCATGAATTCTGCTAAAAGTCTTCTAATTATTCGAGTCTATTCCTTAATTATAGACCCTGATTCGAGTCTGCTGTGGGCTAAACTCGAATCTGGCCCAAGGCCCATTCGAGTCTGTCCACAAGACACTCTCGAATCTGGCCTTCGTTCGAATCTATGGTTACATTCAAATCTATCACAGATTCGAATGTCAACCCATATATAATTCGAATCTAGCCTTTTACATAAACAACTAAGTGTTGACACTTATGTTATTACTTATGATTGAATTTATCTTTGTACTTTATGTTTGAACTTCTTGTAATACGTTACATCAAGTTCAAACATACAAACACTAATAAATATCAACCATATTTAAACATATATATCACACACTTGCTAAAATCACAATGTAGGATCACTTAGACTGCTATCGTCACACAGGATGTACCAACAGACTCCCCCTTGACGATAGCTTCTAATAATTCACACATTTGACTTAAGAACTTTGTTTATTTATTGATTCAAACTACTACCAACATACAAACCTTTCTCAACACATACCTTGACTACATTTTCATACTTACTAGCTTCACTGTCCATATGTGTATCACTAGAGATCTTACAGGCATGCAAAATGTGAAGATCATCTTTGGAGAGGTTTACCAGGTGAAGAGGGTCGTAGACTCTAAGAATAACATTTTCTTCTAAGTCTTCCATGACCGCTTCCCCAGTCTCCGTGTCAGCATACCACCACTTCGGATTCTTCAAAATATTTTGTGGCATCGGCTTGAGAGGTACCTTCCTAAGACATCTAGCTGGCTTATAGTGAATCCTCATCCAAGGTCATCCAGTTAGAGGATCAATACGTGACGGATCCTCTACTCTTCTCCCGACCCTTGGATTTAATCGCTCGAATTTCCTTGATCTCCCCTCCTTTCTTATGATTCTTTCTATTACGCTCGCATAGGGATCATTGCCAATGTTTATCAAATCTTTCCATGCTAGCGCAGTGATTTCGATCTTTGGCAGGGAGTTGAACGCTTTTAATGTTCGCCTCATGTATTGAAGCCCGTCTTTCCTTTTAATTACAAATAGGTGCAGATCTCTATCAAAGAACCAGCTTAATATTCGCTCAGACAGCTTCCCAGTACCCGGCACTCTCATTGTCTTCTTAATCTCTAACTCCTTCTCTTCAGCCCTGAACCATAGCTTTCTTTTTTCTTCATTTGTTAGCTCTCTCGCAGGTTCTTCTGTTGATGGCTGAGGGTTCAACGCAGCATTTACTACATCTACATCGACAATACTATTTCCATCAATCATGTAAGTATCTGTGATAGGATTCTGCTGCGCAACTATCTCGTCAGCTTCATCATCCTCATCAGCAAGTACTTCATCATCCGACTGCCAGTCTACTATCTCCCCTGGCACAAACTCTCCTTCTTCTTCTAACTCTTCGTCATCATAGTCAAAACCTCCATCTATTGGATCATCATCGAGATCCATCAGTGCGTCGATCATCTCACTGATTTCAAAATCTGTAGGTTGCTTTGATGAACTAGCTTCTCCCATTTCTCCTTCAACTTGACTGGGCTCCCCCTGAACTTGTGTAGCCTGAGCAGCAGGAAAATCTACTGGCTCATTCTCATTATGTGCATCGGGATCATTGCCTTCGTCATCTCCATCTCTACGCTGCTCCTCCTGATCCCTACAACTTGTCTCCCCCTGAGCTTTTAGATTTTTCATGAGCTGCTCAAGGAGGGACCGCATCGATCGGATCTCAGCTGATTGATCTGTAATAAAGACCTTTAATTCTGTGTTCTCTTCCCTGACATTTTCCCCAATCTTCTTTAATTCGGCATTGTCCTTATCAAGATTTGCATTATGCGCCTGGAGCTCGCCGACAGCCTTTGTTAGGGTTAAGATTTGAACATGCTGGAAGTCAACACGTCCCTTGAGTTGCATAAACCTCTGATTTTCAGCGTAGGTGGTCGAAGTAGATGGAATGGATTGTATAGCAGTTGGGATGAAGGGTGATGGAATGTATGGTTCATGTTGAGGTGGTGGAGATGGTGGAGCTGTGGCTTGAGGTTCTGAAGTTTGAGTTTGAGTCTGTTGGGCTTCAGATGCTGATGTTGACCCTTGCATGAACCTGTGACGCTTGGCCCTTTGCCGAGTCACTAAGGGAGCAACCTCCTCCTCTTCAAAGTCCGATTCTTCAGATTCCCTTACTACTCTCCTCCTCGAGGCCTCTTCATTGATAACTACGACTCTCGAGCCATAAGTTTCTATGCGAAAACGAGAGTCAGTAGCTTCAGACTCAGGAGCTTCAACTTCAATCTCCTCCATCTCTTCCGACTCTGTTTCTGAAGATGACGTAACCTTATCGGCCTGTTCGGGCACATATTCTTCAACGTCTCTTAATACGTCTTCCTCTCCTTCAGGTGGACTAAGTAGTTCACCTACCAGGGCGGCAGCCACATCTTCGTTCGCATGAGGCCCTGCCTCCCAGATTTCATTAAGCGTCTGGCATAGCTGTTCAGCTTCTCTCGGAATATTTGAGGGCCCGGCTTCTTGAACATTTGAGGGCCCGGCTTCTTTAATATTTGGTTGCTGACTTGTCGAAGGCCTTGATGCCTGAGTTTGACTCGCAGATGGTCTTTGTCGACGTCTTTGAGCACGTGGTTGCTGTTGTTGTTGACGTTGTTGTGGTAGTTGTTGCGGTTGAAATTCAACTACCCCTGCCCAGTTGGCATCTTCCGGGGCTTGAAACTCCCTATCCAAAATTGCTCCGAATAGTGGACGCTCAACAGGAACAGCCAATCTTCCTCGGTGTGAGGAACAATCAGCGAAAATCCTTTTGTCCATGATGGCAACACTCTGAAAGTCATTTGACGGCGGCAAGTTTGGCAAGAAGTGCCTTATCAACATCATAATGAACCTTGGGTACAACAAGAATTGTTGATTTTCGGGGGCTGTGATCTGGTGAACAAATTCTGAAAAGAACATCTCCGAAAAATATAAGGTCGATTATATACCATCGCGACAATTCCCGACTGAATCTTCGCCACTATATAGTCGAATCCTGCTTTCTTTGGAGCAAAGCACACCATAAACACATGTGCTAGAAACCTCCACTGCCCGATCAACCCACTCTTCATATATGACACTTTTGTCACATCAAGACTGTATCCCATTCTTTGAAAGGCCGCTTGCCTTATACTCAAAGGAAATTCTATTGGACCAGCTTCTTCTTCCTGAGTGCCCAGCTGCAGCACTTGACGAATCATGTCTGCCGAGAATACCAACGGCTGTCCAGCGATACGAGTGCGTAGAACTGTCGGTGTAACCGAGCAGTCTACCTGCAAATGATCGTAAAACTGACGAATGTATGGTAACACAAGCTGCACATTATGCGACAGTGCAAATCCGATCCTAGATTCAACGAGAAAATCAAGCACTTGACGAAATCCCTGCGCCTCAGGGAGATTCAGATCTTGATGAAGCACCATATTGTGCTTAGGAACAAATGCTCGAACAGCCATTTCTGCACAATAAACAAAACTATTAGATTCAAATAAAAAAATCAATAAGCTTGTTTAAATTTAAATCTGTTTTATTTTGAACTTGTTTAAGTACAAAATCTAACACAATTAAATTTCTACAAGTTTAATAAAATTTAAACTAGTCATGCAAATAAGATAACAGATTCGAATGTAACAGATTCGAATAGGTCACTCTTTCGAATGTGATGACAGATTCGAATCAAACGACCTCTCGAATCTAATGACAGATTCGAAAAATGGCAAGAACAGATTCGAAACATCGACATTATTCCAAGACCAAATCTCTTGATTTTAACCGTTTTGGACTTAGAAAATTACATTCATTAGTCCTACTAGTTACTAATCACAGATCTATGCCTTTATTTTGAGTGTTTATCGGCCCAAACTTGGTAATTTTGTAAAAACCCTATTTCGACCCTTAAACCTTCAAAAATCAATGATTTCGCCCACAATTGTGTATAAAACTAAATTAATCTTATACAATCAAGTTGATTATACCTAGATGCAAGAGTAGTATCGAACACACTAGCTTTAAACTCGACAAAATGTCATTTAGGAGAGTTACGATAGATTCGAAATCGCTGATATGGATTCGAAGAAGCATATTCGAAAACAGTAAAAATTAAATGACTTCACTGTTGACCTATATATACTACCAACCTTCGAGTCTAAGGCCCTAGTCGAATCTACTGACAGATTCGAAGTCTTACCACTTCGAGTATGTCCTAGATTCGAAACCACCAAACACTTAGAAAAAAATTCGAAAATTTTGAAATAACTTCAACTTTTTCAACCTTTTTCTACGGTATTGGGTAACAAGATAAACTATGCCAATTCTTTTATCCTAAGCATAGATATTTCACGCAATGTTTATTTTATCCAACTTGGAATGCACCCTCAGTAATTTTTGACCGTTTACCTAAGTAAAAATTTAAAACTAAAATAAAATAAAAGAAAATAAAATAAACTATGGTAAAAAAATAAAATAAAATAAAATAAAATAAAAATAAGATAAGTACACCTAGAAAATTTTAAACTTGACTAAAAATTTTACCGAGACTTACTCTAAACTTATTATTAAAATTAACAACCTATGCTAAAGTCTAAACAAAATATTTTTGATGAGTATAGTCTAAGAAAGGTTCAATCAGATAGCGATGTCTGAAACTTACTTTCAGTACTTAAACTTTCACACTTAGGAATTTTTGATTCCTTTGATTATTTGTTGTGACATACCTATTTAGCCGATTGTTGGTATTTTACCCCTTTAAACACTCTACATTTCGGAACATCTCTTGGCATTTTTATTTATCAGGAAATTATCTTACGTGACTCAGACATAGACCTACTTTTATGATCAAGGCACACAGACAAAGATTCTAACTTGTTGATATTTGCAAACTTTCTTTAAAAGACAAACATCGGACACAGGTCTGTATTTTCATACAACAAAGTGTCTTAGTTTGACTTAAGATTTATTTTTAAAGTTAGCAGACAGCGGTGACAGGTCTGTACTGACGTACAACAAAGCGATATATCTGCTAACCCGAATCTAAACAGAGACAACAGGTCTGTTCTTACGTACAACAGAGTTGCATGTTTTCGACTCTCAATGTTATATGATATTTCTATTCTATCCATTTTAAGATGTATTTGATGTTGCCATACATCCCCAGAAAGTTTGCATACCTCATTTAGACTCAAAGTTTGTATGTCTTGTACATAAAAATTAAGACCGATTGGTCATACATTTAAGCTAGTGACACGCTTGACTTTTTCTAGAATATTGTATTAGCCTTGATTTTCCCTATATGTATTATGCCTACCAACACATCTAACTAAATAAAGTATAACACTTAGAATTTAGTTGCATTATGTGTGAAAGCCTAAACACTTAGAGTTTGTAACGACTGTGCTAATTTTCGTCACTTTGAACCTATGTATCTAAGACTTAACTCATTTTCTTATATTCTCTTTTTTTGTATTTTTATGATTATCTCTCTTTTTTCTTTTGTTTTTCATATGAAATAAGATAACCTACTAACTTATGAAAAATAGAAACTTACTAAAATTAGAAACTTACTAAAATTAGAAACTTTCCTAAATTAGCAGACTACTGTAAAGAAAGAAATACTACGACTAAAAAGAAAATAAGCTACTAAATCTAAGGTCCAATTACTCTGGGTTGCGCATTCCATTCAGTTGAATTAAATACTCAAACCGTGACTTATCAAACGCTTTGGTAAACAAATCTGCATTATTATCTTCTGTTGCCACTATTACCAGCTTGATTAAGTTCTTTTCAGCAAAATCACGAATAAAATGATGCCTTATGTCTATGTGCTTTCTTTTATTATGTTTAATTGGATTATTTGTTATAGCAATTGTAGATTGATTGTCTATCCTAATTGGAGTTTGAGTGTAAGCCAAACCGTAATCCCGCAATTGTTGTTGTATCCACAGAACCTGTGAGCAGCAACTACTAGCAGCAACATACTCGGCCTCGCACGTTGACACGGCTACCGATGTTTGTTTCTTGCATTGCCAGGATACCAATCTCCCTCCTAGGAACTGACAACCTCCAGTTGTTGATTTGCGCGTCAGGCTGCATCCTCCGTAGTCAGAATCCGTGAACGCCTCCAACTCTAGATCTCCCTCCGTGTGATACCAAAGTCCCAGCTTCGGTTTCGACTTGAGGTATCGTAGAATCCGCTTCACAGCTTTCATATGCATCTCCTTCGGATTCGCTTGAAACCTAGCACAAATACAAACAGCAAACATAATATCAGGTCTTGAAGCAGTTAAATACATAAGTGACCCAATCATGGCCCGATATAAAGTCGGATCCACATCGGTATCACTTTCAGTACCCGGCCCGAGATTATGATTCACTTGAATCGGCGTGCTGAAATGGGCAGTCAACTTAGTTCCTTCCATCCCAAATCGTTCTAGTATGTCATAGACATACTTAGTCTGATGGATAAACATCCCTTCCTTCTTTTGGTCAACTTCTAACCCTAAAAAGAAATTTAACTCTCCCATAGCACTCATCTCGAACTTAGACTTCATCACCTTCTCGAAATCTTTGCACATCTGTTCGTTTGATGATCCAAAGATGATATCATCGACGTACACTTGTACCAAGATAAAGTGTTCTCCCTTCCTCTTAACAAACAGAGTACTATCTATCCTACCCCTTTCAAAACCGTTCTCTAACAGATGGTTGGATAGAGTCTCATACCACGCCCTAGGTGCCTGATGCAATCCATAAAGAGCCTTATCTAAGCGATATACTCTATCAGGATATTTTGGATCTGAAAATCCAGGCGGTTGTTTTACGTACACCAACTCCTTCACTTTCCCATACAGGAAAGCACTCTTAACATCTAACTGATATACCTTAAATCCCTTGAAGGAGGCAAAAGCTAAAAACAACCTAATGGCTTCTAACCTTGCTACTGGTGCAAAAACCTCGTTGTAATCGATTCCCTCCTCTTGGTTGAAACCCTTTACAACTAGCCTAGCCTTGTTGCTCGTGACTATACCCCGATCGTCCCTTTTGCACTTAAAAACCCATTTGGTTCCTATGGCAACTTCCCCTCGAGGTAATGGAACTAACTCCCACACTTCTAGTTTCCTAAATTGTGAAAGCTCTTCCTGCATCGCTTCAACCCAGGAGTTATCCTTAAGTGCCATTTGCACATTCTTGGGCTCTACTTGCGATATGATACATGAATATAGACATGTGTGATATGCCTCGGAGTCGTTTATCATCGACAACAACACAGTGTTGTTATTTACACTACTCCGAGTCCTCACACCCTCGTTAGGATTTCCTATGATGCTTTCTAATGGATGGTTCTTGTTAATCCTAGAGGTCTCTATTTCATCAACCCTTAGATTATCTCCTAAGTTAGATCCTATTTCACCTAATGGGGGAACAGGCTCAGCTTCTACATTTTCCTCCTCACGGATGTTTTCCTCAGAGTTGGAACTTGATGCCTGAGTCTGATTCTCAGTGGTAGGTGTCTCTTGATCAGCAACTTCTGGAGATCCATCTACTGTCGCAGTAGGGTCGGATGTAGATTCGAACGTGGTCCTCGGAAAGATATGGCCATCGTCATTCAGGTGCAACGTCGCCATGTCTTTTTCGATTGTACCTGCAGTATCATCCAAAGGAATGTTAAATGACTCAAACAATTTATCGTAGTCAAATAACCATTCCGGACCAGTTTGGGGTTCATGTGTATAACTTGTAACCTCAATGATATACACAATCTCCACAGTACCATTTGTTTTGTTAAAAACCTGTTTGTTTGGTGAGTTCGGCACATAACCTAGGAAGTATCCTTCTTCAGCCTTTTCACCAAACTTCGGTTGATGTTTTGTACGCAGTAAAGTACATGGTACCCCAAACGGTTCGAATCCAGTTAAGTTAGGTGGCCGTTTATTCAAAATTTCATAGCATGTTTTGTTCAATGATTTGACTGTAAGGACTCGGTTTAATATGTGGCACGCGATATTCACTGCCTCCCCCCAAAACATGGTAGGAAGCTTTGAATCCGAAAGCATAGTCCTTGCAGCCTCAATCAATGTTCTGTTTTTACATTCGACCACCCCATTCTGTTGTGGTTCATATGGTGCACTGAATTGATGCACGATGCCCTTTGATAGGCAATATACACAATTACAAAGTTTTTAAATTCAGTCCCATTATCACTATGAATATGTTTAACCCTTGTTCCGTAGGAGTTCTCCACTTGGTCTAAGAACCCGATGAGCTTTGCAGCCGTCTCGTCCTTCGTACCTAAAAAGAAAACCCATGAAAACCATGAGTAATCGTCAGTGATAACTAAGCAAAACCAACTACCTCCTATACTCCTTTTGTTGATAGGGCCGAAAAGGTCCATATGCAACAAATCGAATGTCGAGGTTATGGAGTTCAGCTTCTTGGACTTGTGTGTCTTTTTATGTTGCTTGCCCTTCATGCACGGCAGACACTTGTCTTCAAACTGAAAGCTCTTCAGAGGCACACCTTGCACCAAACCATTCTTCGTTATGTAGTTCATTTTCCTTAGGTGCAAGTGAGCCATGCGTCTGTGCCACAAAACCGATTCCGTCTCCGAAGCTTTTGATAGTAAGCAAATTGGACCCATCGAATTATCTGGCTTGTTCATATCGAGCATGTACAAGTCATTCTTCCTTGGTGCCCGCATCAATATCCAATCTTCAGGTATCTTGAATCCCGGTTTCAGCACTAACACTTCAGTGTCAGTGAAAAGCACTGAATTCTTCTTAACAAAGATTTGAGATACACTAATGAGATTATGAACCAGTTTATCAACGTGATAAACTTGATCCAATGTAATCGTCCCATTAGTGACTTCTCCAGTTCTAGTGATATTTCCTCCTTTATTACCGGCGAATGATACAAACCCCTTATTCCCACCCTTGAAGTCTGTAAACAGACCTCTTTCCCCCGTCATGTGCCTGGAGCATCCACTGTCGACGAACCACTTGTTGTTTGGACCTGTGGTAATCTCCTGCACATGAAAGAAAATAGGTTAGTTATCACGGGGAACCCAAGCCATGACTGACTTGGTTATACCATTCTCGTCCACATACTTGAACTCTTTCAAATACCCATCTCGCCTTTCAGGTGACTTGGGTCGTTGAACATGAGTCTGTTGTGGTGCCGAGTGATTTATGTTCACTCTTTGCTTTGGAGTAGGCATTTGTTGTGGAGCCCGAGAATAATACCTATTATATTGCATTTCAGACTGTGATCCCTGAGCTCTTACCGGTACATAATGTCTAACGGGAGTATATGACCTAACTGGAGTGTGTGACCTGCTAGGTGTTGTGCTCCTATAGATTTGTTGTGGTGCTGATCTAGATTGATTAATGACACGATTCGGTGAATTTGTCCTAATCACTTCCTTTGGTCCAACCTTAACCGGTGTGTTTTTCACAACTTGTTTGGGTGCGGCCTGCACAGCTTTCTCGGTACTTTGAGAACTACTGGTGCTTGCCACACTGGTTGAGGGCTTAACAGGTGTTGGATTCACTGTCTTAGGTGTAACATCGGCTTTCCTAAGCGGACAGTGAGAAGCAACATGCCCCTTCTCGTGACATCTAAAGCAAGATATCTTATCTATGGACTTTTTGTGTGTTCCCTTAGATCTAGATGTCTCACTAGTGTCTATATCCTTTGGTAGATTTTCGGTGTCTGGCTCATCGATCTGATCAGCCCAAGCAATTTTCTGTTTTCCTGCGGGTGTTTCACTGGAGGAAGACACAAACTTTACTTTCTTAACCTTGACGGTTGAGTCAGCCACCTTAGGTGTATTTTCAACTATAGGCTCCGGTGTTGGTTCAGGTAGGTCCTCTAAGTCTACTGACTTGTCAGTTTTCTACTGAGGCTGAGGGACATAGTTTGCATTGAAAGGTGGAGGAGTTTCGTGAAATCCTAGACCTACGGGCTTCTTAGATTGTCTTTGGGCATCTAAAACTTTCCGTAGGTTTAGGCTTGAATTCCTAAACTTTTCCAACTTGCTATTCGCCTTTGCTACCTTAACCTTTGTTTCAGCTAGCTCTATGTCCTTGTCCTTAAGACTTTTGGTTAAGGCTTCTACGTGCTCATACATTAGCTCTATCCTAACACACTGCTCACTGAGTTTGTCTTTTAGAACTACTATGGCTTGAGCATCAGCCTTAAGCTTTTCTTTAAGATCTTGTTTGATGTCATTTAGGCTAGCATTTTCAATCTTTAAGTTTTCATTTTGAGCAGTTATGGATTTATGTGATTCTAAGACTAGATTTAACCTATCATTAGAAGTAACACACAATACACATAATTCATGAAAAAGAGAATAAGTCAGACTAACCTTTGAGTTATCAGATTCCACGTTGGCCATCTGAGCAGCAAACTCCAGCACTGTCTGATCATTCGCCTTCTCTACCCACATCGGACTGCTGTCCCGTGTGGTCTGCTCGTCCCCATCACATCCAGTTTCTGTGACTTCAGCCATAAAGGCTCTAGCATTCGACTCAGGATGTGAACTCCAATCATACGTGCCATCTAGCTGTCCATCAGAAGTGACATTGGATAGAAGACCCGCTAGATTGGCCTGTCCAGATGATGAACTCGGAAGATATCGTTGTTGGGACTGATTTTGGTACTGTCCCTGATGCTGACTCTGTCCTTGGTAGGTCTCTACCTTCGGTCTCTGACACTCCCTGGCGAAGTGTCCCAACCCCTGACAGTTATAGCATTTCACCTTGGACTTATCAAAGCCTATCCCCTTGTTATTCCTCTGCAGATTCCTCCCAGTTCTCTTAATGAATCGCTTAACCCTCTGGGTCACCATGGCCAGTTGCCATTTAAGATCCATTTCCTCTAAGTCAACAGGGTCGACCTGATCGTAATCCTCTTCCCATAGAGCAGGATCGTTAATCTTCCCTTGAACACAATTTCCGTATGCGGCCACAAAAGAAGCAAGTAGATTCAAATGCTCTTCCGCAGACTTTGCGCTCATGGGCATCTTCGAATAACTCTGAGATGGTGATGCCTGATGTACTTGGGGCTGCGGTTCTTCCGATCTTCCTAATTCTAAGAACGCGCGATTTAGTGAGTCTTCGGACTCTGATGGTGATGACGTTTCTCCGGTGAAAAACGCTGTAGCAGTCTTCGGTTCGGAAGCCGCTGAAGGTTTTGATGTCTTTCCAAAATACATAGCTGGATTCTGGACTTGTTCGTAATCAGTCTGGGTCTTCAGTAGCTCGAAGTGATATGTCCGCAACGTTCCCACAATGTCATCGAGAGATTGAGTATAATACTTATCTTCATTCAGCTTGATCATTGCCACCCACATAGCCCATTTGGCTGGCAAGGCATCAAGAAGCTTGTTGTTCTTGTCAGTGTCAGAATACTCAATTCCATGACTCTCAAGTTCCGTTATCAGGTGATAGAACCTGGTGATAATATCATCCAGCTGTTCATCCTTAATCGCCTTGAAAATCGCAAACTGTTGTTTCAACAGCTCTGTACGCTTTCTACGCACCCTAGATTACCCTCACACCTTTTCTCGAGAGACTCCCAAAGTTCCTTCGATGTCCTTTGAGTCCGAAATGTGTGCAATATATCCTAAGGTAAAGCCATACGTATTATCGAGAAAGCTTTGTTTTCGGCTTCAAACAGTTTCTTGTCATCCTCCTTCATCATTTGATATGACAAGACCTTCTGACGGCCTTCTACTTCTGAGACCGGTGGAATATACCCTTCGTCAATGCATACCCACATGCGCATGTCGTTGAAACGAACGAAATCAGTAAATCGGTCTTTCCACCAATAATAATCCTCGACCTTCATCAGCTTAGGCGGGGCGTTTGCCTTCCCGACCTCGTGGTCCATTTCTAGGAATTTCTGAAGATTTGACATCGTTTCGAAAGTAATTGAATTTGAACTTAATTAATTTAATTCGAAACTGATTTAGAATAATTCTTTCGAATCTAGGTAGATTCGAAACTAATTAAAGGTAAATCTTTTGGGATTAAATTCGATTAAGTGTTTTAATTCAATTAAACTCGAAATATGTCAGATTCGAAATTTCCTTAGATTCGATGGTCCTTAGATTCAAAGGTCAGCAAACTCGAGGGAATCAGCAGATTCGAAGCACTTATCGAAACTATACTAGACTCGAACTGGACTCGAAAGTAGACAGACTCGAGACCCTCTTCGAATGAAGCACAAACTCGACTCAGATTCGAAACCTACTGAAACAGACTCGAAAGGAGCAGATTTAGGTTAGACTCGAGACTAAAGTGTAACCCTAATTACCCCTATTAGATTCGAGCGCCGCAAACTCGAAAAACAGTTAATACTTTGATTTTGTAACGATTTTCAGATTAAACCAGTATTTTTCTAACGAAAAATAATGGTTTCGATCAAAAACGAGAAAAACTACAAAGTATTTTCTGAATATAAATTTGCTAAGCTCAAAAACTCGATTTTGAGAGAAAAACCGTCCAACTAGCGTCAAGAAACCTAGAATGTATTTGATGAACACGAAGAACACCAAGAACACTCCTTAGGCTCTGATACCACTTGTAAGGTCTACCACTACTAGATCTATCTAGACGCGGATCCCTGAACGAGTGCGGAATCCTCGTTAACGGTTAGACGGACAACCCTCAACTACGAAACACGGAGACTATCAGAGGCTGAACGAACGACTGAAGAACGATCCTACTAACTGATTCTCTCCGAAACGGACCTAAAGCTGATGATAAACTCGAGATCGCCTTAAGCTTAATTCCTCACGAATTCTGCTAAAAGTCTTCTAATTATTCGAGTCTATTCCTTAATTATAGACCCTGATTCGAGTCTGCTGTGGGCTAAACTCGAATCTGGCCCAAGGCACATTCGAGTCTGTCCACAAGACACTCTCGAATCTGGCCTTCGTTCGAATCTATGGTTACATTCGAATCTATCACAGATTCGAATGTCAACCCACATATAATTCTAATCTAGCCTTTTACATAAACAACTAAGTGTTGACACTTATGTTATTACTTATGATTGAATTTATCTTTGTACTTTATGTTTGAACTTCTTGTAATACGTTACATCAAGTTCAAACATACAAACACTAATAAATATCAACCATATTTAAACATATATATCACACAGTTGCTAAAATCACAATGTAGGATCACTTAGACTGCTATCGTCACACAGGATGTACCAACATTGTACGTCGGTACAGACCTGTCACCGCTGTCTTGCTAGCTTTAAAAATAAACCTTAAGTCAAACTAAGACACTTTGTTGTATGAAAATACAGACCTGTGTCCGATGTTTGTCTTTTAAAGAAAGTTTGCAAATACCAACAAGTTAGAATCTTTGTCTGTATGCCTTGATCATAAAAGTATGTCTATGTCTGAGTCATGTAAGATAATTTCCTGATAAATAAAAAATGCCAAGGGATATTTCGAAATGTAGCATGTTTAAAGGGGTAAATACCAACAATCGGCTAAATAAGTATTTTACGACAAACAATCAAAGGAATCAAAAATTCCTAAGTTTGAAAGTTTATGTACTGAAAGGGAGTATCTGACATCGCTATCTGATTGAACCTTTCTTTGACTATACTCATCAAAAAAATTTTGTTTAGCGTTTAGTATAGATTGTAAGTTGTAATAAATGTAGTTTCAGTCTAAGTTAAATTTTTGTTCAAAATTTTTAAAATTTTTATTTTTATTTTTATTGTGTTTTACCTTAGTTTATTTTATCTTAGTTTATTTTATTTTATCTTATTTTATTTTTATTTTTATTTTTATTTTTAATCTTCTTAGGAGAAAGGTCAAAAATATCTGAGGGTGCATTCAAGGTTGAATAAAATAAACACTGCGTGAAAATCTTGTGTTTAGGGTAAAAGATTTGGCATACTTTATTCCGTTACACAATAAAGTTGAAAAAGTTGAATATATTTCAAAATTTTCAAAATTTTCTAAGTGTTTTGGGTAATTCGAGTTTAGTTTAAACTCGAAATTTGGGTGGTCTCGAATCTGTCGGTAGATTCGACTTTGGCCATAGATTCGAAGGTAGGTTATAAATAGGTAACAGTAATTGTCATTACTCTTATCTGTTTTGGAATCTATCCTCTCGAATCTATCTGGCGATCTCGAATCTATTTCTCTCGAGTCTACCGTTTTCCACAAAAACGACAATTTGTCGAGTTTCTTGCTTAAGTGTTCGATTCTACTGATACATCTAGGTATAATCAACTGGGTTGTAGAAGATTCATGTAGTTTTATACACCATTTAAGTCAAAAATCACCGATATTTGAAAGTTTATAGGTCGAAATCGTGTGTTTCAAAATTACAAAGTTTGGACCAGTAAATAGTCAAATTAAACGCATATATCTGTGATTAGTACTTAGTAGGTCTAATGAATGTAATTTTCTGAGTCCTAAAAGGTTAAAATCATGGGTTTTGGTGATGAGTTGGGTCGACACTTTCGAATCTGTTCAAGACCACTCTCGGGTTTGTCAGTAAACTCGAGAAGGGCATTAGATTCGAGTGTGACATTAAACTCGAAAAGGAGTTTATTCGAATTTGTTTATTCGAATCTGTCAATTTATTTGAATTATTCAATTTAAATTTAATTAAACTTGTCGAAATTCATTTGTGTTGGATTTTGTACATAAACAAGTTCAAAATAAAACAAATTTGAATTTAAGCAAGTTTATTGATTTTTAATAATTCTAATAGTTTATCTATTGTGCATATATGGCTGTTCGAGTATTCGTGCCTAAGCATAATATGGTCATTCCCTACGACCATCATATCCCTGAGGCGCAGGGTTTTCGACAAATGATGGATTTCCTAGTGGAATCTAGGATTGCGTTAGCTTTGTCCCATAACATTCAGATTGTTATTCCCTATGTTCGCCAGTTCTATGATCATCTACAGGTGGATTGCTCTGTCACTTTTGCAGCTAGGATCTCAGGAAGAAGAGTCTGGGCCTATTGACTTTCCCTTAAGTATTAGGCAAGCAGCTTTTCAGAGAATGGGTTACAGCTTGGATGTTACTAAAACATCGTATATGAAGAGTGGGCTAATCGGTCAATGGAGATTTTTGGCAAATGTGTTTATGGTCTGTTTTGCGGCCAAGAAAGCTGGATTCGATTATATTGTCTCGAAGATCCAATTCGGAATGATCGCTAGAGTTTATAATCGGCCCTTCAGCTTTTCTGAAATGTTTTTCTCAGAATTCGTCCATCAAATCACGGCACCAGAACAACAACAATTTCTCCTATATCCTCGTTTCATAATGATGCTCATTAGGCACTTCTTGCCGAATTTGCCGCAGCTAAATGAGATCCAAAGCGTAGCGGTGATGGACAAAAGGATTTTTGCTGATTGCTCCTCGCATAGAGGAAGGTTGGCAGTTCCAGTCAAACGACCGTTGTTTGGGGCAGTTCTAGATAGGAACTTTGAAGCACCAGATATTGCCAACTGGGCTGGTGAAGTAGAAGTTCAGCCTAGTCAGCCACAACAACAACCACAGCAACCGCGTGCACAACAACAAAGGAGAAGACAAAGAGCTACTGCGAGTCAAACTCGGGCAACCAGGCCTTCTACAAGTCAACAGCAAGAGGTACAAGAGGCAGGGCCTTCAAGTGCAGCACCAGAATCTGAGCAGATAGCCCAAACATTGGAAGAAATCTGGGCTTCTGGGCCTCATGCAAATGAAGAAATAACTGTCGAGCTAGTTGATCAACTACTAGACCCTCCGGAAGGACAACATGATGTTCTTAGGGATGTAGATGAGTATGAACTGGAACAAACAGGTAACGATGTGTCGTCTTCAGCGACTGAGTCTGAAGATATGGAGGAATTAGAGGTTGAAGCTCCAGAGACTGCAACTGCAAATCTGTCCTTTCAAATCAGGACTTATGGATCAAGGTTAGTAGTGACTAAAGAACCTTCCCGCCGACGAGCTTCACGGGAGTCTGATGACTCTGATTTCGAAGAAGAAGAAGTTGTTCCTCTAGTGACAAGGCAAAGAGCTAAACGTCATCGGTTTATGCAAGGAACTTCCTCAGCTTCAGAGGCACAACCTGAAATTCCTCAGCCTCGGGACCCTCAAACTACCATTCCACCGTCACCACCACATGTTGAACCGTACATCCCTTCACCCATCCTTCCGACCCCAATCCAATCCATTCCATCAACATCATCCACCTACGCCGACAATCAAAGATTTCTGCAGCTTAGAGACAGAGTTGACTTCCAACAGATCCAAATCTTCGGCCTAACGACGGCAATCGGTGAGATTCAGAAGCATAACGCAAATCTTGATAACGAGAATGCCGATCTGAAAAAGATTGTGGAAAAAGTTCAGGAAGAGAACTTAGAGTTGAAGACTTTTGTGGCTGATCAATCGACTGAGATAAGATCGATGCGCTCCCTGATTGAGCAATTAATGAAAAATCTAAAGGCTCAGGGGGAGACATCCTGCCGCGATCAAGTAGAAGCTCCGAGGGATGATGATAATGATGAAGATGACCACGACAATGATCCCAGCTCTAAAAGACAGAATGAGCCAGTAGATTTTTCTGCTGCTCAGGATGCTCAGTCTCAGGGGGAGCCAAGTCAATCAGGAACTAAAGAAGGAGAAGCCATTTCGTCCAAACCTACAGAGTATGAGATAAATGAAATGATTGATGCGCTTATGGATCTCGATGACGACCCGATGGACTTGGGCTTTGACTTTGAGGAGGATACAGATGAACTAGAAGAGGGACAATTTGTTCCTGAAGACATAACGGATTGGAAGTCAGATGATGAGGTTTGTGCTGACGAAGACGATGAAGCCAATGAGATCGTCGTTCAGCAAAATCCAATCACTGATACATATGTGATAGAAGGAAATGATGTGGTTAACATAGAAGTATTTAATGTTGCCTTAAATGTTGATTCATTAATAGAGGAGCCTGCCAGAGAGCTGACTAATGATGAGAAAAGAAAGCTATGGTTCAGGGCAGAGCAGAAGGAGTTAGGGCTGAAGAAGAAGATGAGAGTGTCGGGTACTGGAAAGCTGTCAGGAAGCATATTAAGCTGGTTCTTTGATCGGGAACTGCAGCTATTCATAATCAAAAGAAAAGATGGGCTCCAGTACCTCAGAAGATCTCTGAATGTATTCAATTCATTGCCGAAGTTGAGATAAAAGCGTTAGCTTGGAAAGAACTAATCAATATCGGCAACGACCCTTACGTAGAAATAATAGCCAAAATCATAAGAAAAGAGGGAAGGTCGAGAAAGTTTGAACGACTTAATCCAAGAATAGGAAAAAGAGTAGAGGATCATTCTTGAATTGATCCTCTAACTGGGCGTCCTTGGATGAAGATTCAGTACAGACCAGTGAGATGTCTGAGGAAGGTTCCACTCAAGCCTATGCCACAGAACGTCATGAAAAATCTAAGCTGGTGGTATGTTGAGAGTGAAACGGGAGAAGCGGTGATGGAAGATTTTGAAGAAAAGGTGATTCTTAGAATCTATGATCCTCTTCACCTGGTAAACCTTTCTCGAGATGACCTTCAAATTCTACATTCTCATAAGATTTCAAGCAACACTCATATGGATGGTGAGGCTAAAAAGTATGAGAATGTAGTTAGAGTGTGTATTGAAAAGGGTCTGTATGCTGGAAGCAGTTTGAATGAATAATAAACAAAGTTCTTAATCAAATGTGTGAATTATTAGAAGCTATCGTCAAGGGGGAGTCTGTTGGTACACCCTGTGTGACGATAGCAGTCTAAGTGATCCAACATTGTGGTTTTAGCAAGTGTTTGATATATATGTTTATATATGTTTGATATTTATTATTTTTTGTATGTTTGAACTTAATGTAACGTACTACAAGAAGTTCAAACATGAAGATTAAAGATAAAATCAAACATAAGTTTCAATACTAAGTTGAGTATGTGAAAAAGTAGATTCGAAATGTCTAAGGACCAAGATTCGAATCTAGGTCAGATTCGAATGGGTCAGTTAGACAGATTCGAATATGCTTACTTAGGCAGATTCGAGAGTGTCAGTGGGGACAAACTCGAATGGGCCTTGGGCCTGATTCGAGGTTGGCCCATGGCAGACTCGAATTAGCCTCTATAATTAGGGATAGACTCGAAATATTATAAGACTTTTTGCAGAGTTCGAGAGGGATTAAGCATTAAGCGATTTCGAGTTTATCACCAGGTTAGTGTTTCGGAGACAATCTTCTAGTAGGTGCGTTTGTGTGTCGTTCGTGCAGCTCGTTGATAGTCTCCATGTTTCATAGTGAAATTTGTTTCCGTCTACCCGTTAAAGAGGATTCCGCACTCTTTACGGTTCCGCGTCTAGATAGATCTGTAGTGTGTAGACCTTACACTAACCTGGCCACAGGAGCAAATGTTTCATCATAGTCAATGCCTTCCTCCTGTCCGTAGCCTTTAGCAACTAGTCTTGCCTTAATTCTAATGACATCACCTTGCTCATCTATCTTGTTTCTGAAAACCCATTTGGTGTCATTTATTGTTTTTCCTTTAGGAGCAGGGACCAGCTTCCATACTTTGTTTCTCTCAAACTGATTGAGTTCTTCTTACATGGCAGTGATCCAATTGGCACCTTTAAGTGCATCATCCACTTTGTTGGGCTCCATTAGGGACACAAAGCTAGAAAACATACAAAAGTTTCCTGAGCTGTCCTATCTTGTTTGCACCCCTTTGTTGATGTCACCAATTATTTGATCATTTGGGTGACACCTGATCCACTTAGGATCTTGCTTCAATGTGGATTCTCCTGAGTTGTTTTCATCTACAACATGTCCTGTTGAGAAGCTCTAAAGATTTTCAGACACACTGATATCTTGAGCCTGTTCACTTGTTGAGCATGACTCTCCATTGTTGAACATATCAGCAGAGGATCCTGGAAAATCAGCTTAGATTGGTTCAGGACATGAAGTTGTAATTATGTCAGTACACTTATTCACAAATGGTGTATCAACATAATCATCATCATGCCCATCGTGATTAGCAGGTTCCACTCTGGATGTAGTGGAAGCTTTTGAGTCCTTCACTTCACTGATGGAATGCATAAGATCATCAAAGCTGAATTCTCCTGAAACTGATTCAGGAACAGCTTTGGTGGAGGCACTCCTGGACTCTTCAAAGGTGGCATTGATAGATTCATCTATCAGCTTTCTCTTGTTGTTGTATACTCTGTAGGCTTTGCAGATAGTAGAATATCCAACAAACACACCTTCATCAGCTTTGGGTTCAAACTTTGCTAGTTGGTCCCTTTGATTCAGAATGAAGCAGGGACATCCAAACACATGGAAATAGCTAATGTTTAGCCTCCTTCCTTTGAGCAGCTCATAAGGAGTCTTGTTGAACCTTTTCACCTTCAAGGATCTATTTTGGGTGAAGCAGACAGTGTTGACAGCTTCAGCCCAGAATGATGAAGGTAAACCAGATGCACACATCATGGTTCTAGCAGCTTCAATGAGGGTTCTGTTTCTCCTTTCAGCATCTCCATTTTGTTGTGGAGTTCTTACTGCTGAAAAGTTTAGTGAGATCCCTCTTTCTTCACAGAAGTCCTCATTTCTGAACTCAGTACCATGATCACTTCTAAGCTTCTTTACTTGAGCAGAGTTCAGCATCTCCATCTTCTTGATAAATCCAATAATTTCTCTAGTAGCCTCTCCTTTGCTCTTCAAAAAGATCACCCATGCAAACCTGGAGAACTCATCAACCATTACTAGAGTGTATCTTTTTCCTCCTAGACTTGGGACACTGACTGGTCCAAACAAGTCCATGTGGATTAAGAAGAGAGGAGTATCAATAAAGAAATTATGCTTCGATTTAAAAGTTGATTTTCTCTGCTTGCTTTTCTCACAAGCTGTGCAGAGTTTATCCTTAACAAAGGTTATTGAAGGCAAACCTATTACCAACTCTTTCTTACAGAGTTTGTTGATATTCTTGAAGTTCAGTGAGATAGCCTTTTGTGCGATAACCAGTTCAGCGCTGCATTGCTTCTTGAGATAAAGCAGGTTTCAGTTGTGGGATCAGCAGATTTCATGTCCACAACATATACACCGTTCTTTCGTTGAGCACACAGCACAACTTTGCCTTGGGGATCCAATATGTAACCCAGGTGCTCATCAAAGTCAACCTTGTAGCCAGCATCACACAGTTGCCTGAGATCACTCAGCAGGTCCTTGCAACCTGTCATATGTCCTGAGCAGCCACTGTCCAAGTACCAAACCTGGGATGGTTGTTTGTCCTGCAGAGTGTCATGAGAAAATATTAGTTATTTTTAGGGGAACTCATCATAGGAATGAGTTCTCCTACTTCATCAACCTTTGTTGATGGACCAGTGATATCTGTCACACCTTGTTACCCCGGTTGGCAACGAAGCGCGACGTCGCGGAAGCACATAATCATAACGAACGACCACTATATGGACATTTTTAAAATACATCGTTAAAACTTTAGAATATAGCAATGTTTTACATACTCTGATATGAGAAATGATGTTCGCCCAAATACAGAGATTTAATTACATAATTAAAATATCCAAAATAATGCAGCTAAATCTCCGTTAATTTTGCATATGCATGCGACTCCATGGATGCAGAAGCTTGAAAGTAAATACGTCCGAAGGCATACTTGCCTTAATTTCCTGAAAGTACATGTTAAAATACGTCAACAAAAATTGTTGGTGAGCTCATAGGTTTACACGTAAATCTGACTTGTATGGACAACAATAGTAGAGTTTGAATTTATAAAATCATAAATTCCATGTTATGTATTACATATAAACCATCATGCAACCGAAGCTTAATTAAAATGAGTTTGCCCTGTGCAGTATTCACATACGTAATACCGTGTGTTAAATATATATGCAATCGCTGTTAGCCGACCCGAACTAACCCGAATGGGGGATATGACTCCCGGTAGATTTATCCACAATATATTCATGCTTACAAATAAATGCAATTAACGGTTCATGATATAAGGGCGGATGGAACCACATGTGTAATACATAGTAGAAATGAAGTGGTTTTCGTATCCATATAAAAACGAAGCATGTATTTAAACCCCAAAACATAACATTGTGAAAATAGGGGCTATGAGGACTCACCGAACTTGTGATGACAAACATGAGCGTATTAGCGTAAGTTGATGGATGATGCACCGGGTGAGTTTAATCGAGCCCTAAATGATAATAGGGACTTAATATCTCTAATATATGATTATATATATATATATATATATATATATATATGTGTGTGCTATATATACGTTATATATATATATATATATATATATATATATATATATATATATATATATATATAATATATATATATATAATGATATATATCATTTTATGTTTTAAATCACCCAACATTACAATTATTATAAATAAAACCCCCGGTGAACGTCAAATCTATATAGATCTATTATCTTATACGATATATATATCTAATCATATATATATATATATATATATATATATATATATATAATCATTTTCCAGCTTTTTCGGAGGTTTTTCGGCCTACTTTGAGGCTGTTTTTGACCAAGCTACAAAACGTTTTAGGCTTTGGTTTTCTAGGAAATTAAACTACTATATACAAAGAATTTTTAGAATCAAGAATATCCATTTTTCGAGATGTTTAGGTTGGTGAAAAAGCTCGTTAAAAACCCTATGTTGGCCATTTTTGAGCTATCAAACTTTCGGTTTCCCAAATAATTTCTGGAGGTCTTAAACTCCAAAAAAATTGTGAAAACTTCCAGATCTATAGATAAGACATAGATCTAACTTTTGAGACAAGAATCAACTCATTTCGATAAGTTATGAATTACTTATGATTTTTCAAAGTCGATATAAATTTTCTGCCGAAATTCCGCTGTTTATAAACTTGAAATAACGTATGATTCTTGTTGTTTATTCAAAGACTACTTGTATAAAAGTTATAAAACACATATATATTACTTGATTTTATAATATTAACACTTTTATGATGTGTTTATATATTCATAAACACATTTAAAGAAACAACTTAAAAACAAAAACTAGAAACTTATAAACTTGAGTTTTTATGAAACTTATTGTTGTTGGTGATTATATATATTATGCAAGACTTATATAAACATAAATGTATGATGAAATAAGTTAGTATTTACTTACTTTGATGTGTTAGGAGTATGAAATTGAGAAGAAGTTGGAACTCTTGCAAGATTTGGACCAAGAACACTTGAATTTCACCAAGATCACTTGAATTTCACCAAGAACACTTGAATGAAAATGTTTGTAGTGTGTGTGTGTGTGTGGGATCCGGTTTTTAGAGTGAAAAAGAAGGGTTTTGATGTGAAAATAACGAAAGGGAAGCTCTCTATTTATAGGCAAAAGATGGAGGTTGAATTGATGGTGATAAGAGGGGTGGAGTGTAAGATCTTCTTTGAATTGAAAGGAGGATGATGTAGAGGGATTTGATGTACAAATGTTGAGTAAAAAAATATTTAGTCATTTATGTACCTCCTATGGACAGATTTTTGAAGATATTATGTTGTATTATCATTTTTTTTTTGTATAAATGTATGTAGAATGTATTCTTGTATTTCCCTTTTCTTGTAAATTTATAAATACTTCTGGATGCATTGTTTTAATAAATTTTTGTAGTCTTGCATAATTAATGTTAAGTAATTGCATTAGTGTTTGATTAGTGTCACTAATTATAATTTAATTATGTACTTAGCTGAATTAATCCCTCATATCGTAAATCGATAGGATTAATTGATTTCCCGATTTATCGCACCAATGAATTTGATTCTAATTGAGTTAAATTTTCTAATGAGCATTGTTAATCTCTTTGATTAATTTCTAATGACCACTGATTAGATTATAATTGGCTATTAAATATAGATTAGGTCATTGTTGCTAACCTGGTTTAGTGCCTGTTAAAGTCTCCCCCTGTTAAGTGAATTTCGTCCCGAAATTTGCTCGTGTTCTCCACTGCTTGAGTATTTGAGAACAGCTGAGGGTATTTTTCTCGGAACTGATCTTCGCGTTCCCACGTTAACTCAGGACCTCGCTTAGAGTTCCATCTTACTTTTATTATCGGGATCCGACTGTGTTTTAGTTTCTTGACTTCTCGGTCCATTATTTCTACAGGTTGCTCAATGAAGTTCAACTTATCATCTATTTCTAGCTCGTCCATGGGTATAACGAGTGTTTCATCAGCAAGGCACTTCTTAAGATTGGACACGTGGAAGGTATTATGAACGTTACTAAGCTCCCGGGGCAGATCGAGTCGGTAAGCTACCGGGCCAATCCTTTTGGTGATCTTGAATGGTCCGATATAACGACGATTGAGTTTTCCTCGTTTCCCAAAATGGATTACGCCTTTCCAAGGTGAGACTTTCAACATTACTTGATCTCCCTCTTGAAATTCCAAATCCTTCCGTCGAACGTCTGCATAACTTTTCTGTCGATCTCGCGCGATCTTTAATCGGTTACGAATCTGGGCTATCTTTTCTGTAGTCTCTTGGATGATCTCGGGTCCAGTAATCTGACTATCTCCTACTTCGGCCCAACAAAGTGGTGATCGACACTTTCGCCCATAGAGTGCCTCGAATGAGGCGGTCTTAATACTCGAGTGATAGCTGTTGTTATAGGAAAACTCCACTAGTGGCAGGTGCCTGTCCCAACTTTTGCCAAAGTGGATAACACATGCCCTTAGCATGTCTTCCAAAGTCTGAATCGTCCTTTCACTCTGACCATCCGTCTGCGGATGATAGGTTGTGCTCATATCCAAGCGTGTACCCAGTGCTTCTTGTAATGACTGCCAAAATCTTGATGTGAACCGGCTGTCCCTATCTGATATAATTGATACTGGCACTCCATGCTTCGAGACGACTTCTATAAGATAGATTCGTGTTAGCTTATCCATCTTATCAGTCTCCTTGATTGGCAGGAAGTGTGCGGTCTTGGTAAGTCGATCCACAATCACCCAATGGTGTCATAACCTCCAGAAGTCTTTGGCAAGTTGGTGATGAAGTCCATGGTGATGTTCTCCCACTTCCATTGGGGTATTTCTGGTTGAACTAACAATCCTAATGGTTTCTGGTGCTTAGCCTTAACTTTCAAACACGTCAGGCACTTGCTGACATATCTAGCAATGTCAGCCTTCATGTTTGGCCACCAGTACATTCCCTTCAAGTCGTGGTACATCTTATCTGAACCTGGATGAATAGCATATCTTGTTTTATGCCCTTCATCCATGACCAGCCTCCTTACTCTTCCGAATTTTGGTAGCCAAATTCTGCCCATGAAGTACCGACATCCATCTGGCTTGATTTCAAACTGCTTATCCATTCCTCTCAAGGCTTCATCCAGTAGATTACCCTCCTTGACTACTTCTTCTTGTGCCTCGCGGACTTGAGAGTTTAGGTTTGACTGTATAGTCATGACCAAAGCTCGAACTCTTAATGGTTTAACCTGTTCCTTTCGGCTCAGGGCATCAGCTACAACATTCGCCTTCCCCGGATGATAACGAATCTCGCAGTCGTAATCGCTAAGCAGCTCAACCCAACGACGTTGCCTCATATTTAATTCTTTCTGATTCAGAATGTGCTGGAGGCTTTTATGGTCTGTGAACACCGTGCACTTAGTTTCGTACCGGTAGTGCCTCCATAGTTTGATAGCAAACACCACTGCTCCAAGCTCCAAGTCATGTGTCGTATAGTTCACCTCGTGGATTTTAAGTTGCCGTGATGCGTAAGCAGTGACTTTATCCTTTTGCATGAGCACACAACCTAATCCATTGTGTGAGGCATCACAGTAGACCACAAAATTTTCTGTCCCATCAGGTAAGGACAGAATTGGTGCACTACACAATCATTTCTTTAACTGTTGTAACGCTTTTTCCTGCTCTTCACCCCAGATATATTTTACATCTTTTCGAGTAAGCTCTATTAAGGAACCTGCTATCTTTGAGAAGTTTTCAATAAATCACCTATAATAACCGGCAAGTCCTAGAAATTGGCGGATTTTCATGGGAGTTCTAGGAGTTGCCCAGTTCTTTGTGGCCTCGATTTTTGATGGATCAACTTGGGTTCCCTGGCTGTTGATCACATGTCCAAGGAATTTAACTTCTCGCAACCAAAATTCACATTTTGAAAATTTAGCGTATAATTGTTCCTTTTCTAACAACTCTAAGATCAGCTTGAGATGTTGTTCGTGCTCCTCCTTATTTCTGGAATAGATGAGGATATCGTCTATGAACACTATTACAAATCTGTCCAGATACGGTTTACACACTCGATTCATGAGGTCCATGAATACAGCTGGTGCGTTGGTCAAACCGAATGGCATCACCTGGAATTCGTAATGTCCATAACGAGTTCTGAATGCTGTCTTCGGATTGTCTTCTTCTCGAACCTTTACTTGATGATAACCGGATCGCAGATCAATCTTAGAGTATAAGCTAGATCCCTGTAGTTGGTCAAATAGGTCGTCAATTCTGGGAAGGGGGTAGCTGTTCTTTACCGTTAACTTATTTAGCTCTCGGTAGTCTATGCACATTCTGAAGGATCCGTCTTTCTTTTTCACAAATAAGACCGGAGCTCCCCAAGGTGAGGAACTTGGTCGAATGAATCCTTTATCTATCAACTCCTGTAATTGATTGGATAGCTCTTGCATTTCAGAAGGTGGGAGTCTATATGGGGCTCTTGCGACCGGTGCAGCTCCCGGCACCAAATCGATTTGGAACTCCACTTGCCTAGCTAGCGGAAGCCCAGGCAAATCTTCCGGGAAGACCTTCGGATAGTCACAAACTACTGGAATATCCTCGAGTCGTTTCTCCTCCGACTCTTTTTCTGCAATCTGTACTAATACTGCATGGCAATCTTTCCTAAGGCACTTTAATGTTCTTAGGCCGAATATGACATTCAACTGACGATTCTTTCTTTCCCCTTGGACTGTTAGGACCTTCTTCTTTTGGAGTGGTATCCGTACCACTTTCTTACATCACAAAATCTCGGCATGATTGTGTGACAACCAATCCATACCAATTACTACATCAAAACTTCCGAGTTCTATAGGTATCAAGCCTATCTTAAAGGGATGATCGCCCAGCTTTAGTGTGCATTCCTTAATAATACTACTTGCTTCTATTATTTTGCCGTCAGCCAGTTCTATAGTATAAGAGTTGTCTAAGGGAAAAGGAGTGGCATTCAATTACGTACTAAACGTATCCGATATAAAGCTCCTATCAGCCCTAGTATCAAAGAGTACGTTAGCGTAAATGTCATTTAAAAGGAACGTAGCTGATACCACATGGGAATCCTGACGAGCGTCACCTGGTCCTAATACAAAAGCTCTCCCCTGAGCTCCTCCACCATTTCGGGCACTCACTCCTAAAGTGCCCGGCAACTCCACATGCATAGCAGCCTCTCTGATTGCCGCCATTGATACCCGGGGTACCGAATTTACAGTCCTTGGCCAAATGACCAAGACGTTTTCATTTTACACAAGGGGTTGGGCAGGGACCCTTGTTGTGATGATAGGTGCATTGGTTGTAGAAAGGCTTTGTACCTGTGTAGCCCTCCTCGTCTCAACTCCTGCTACATAAGCCTTGATGGTTTCGGGCTTCTTGGGTTGCGAGCCCGTATTCTTTCCAGACTTGTCCTCCCATTTCCTCTTGTTTTCCCCGGCCTTGGCTTCGTTTCTTCGGACACTTGATCCATAAGGTTGTTGGCCATTCTGATGGCGTCCTGAATGGTAGTTGGGTTGGAGGCAGTGACATTGCCTTGAATTTGAGGAGCGAGTCCCCAAATGTAACGCACAATTTTCTTGTATTCAGGGGTCACCATCTGAGGGCACAGAATGCTTAGTTCGTGGAATCGGTTGGTGTACCCAGCTACATCCGTTCCTTTCCTAGCCAGATTCCAAAACTCTGACTCCATCTTCTGTAGTTCATTTCTTGGGCAATACTCATCGGTCATCATTTGTTTTAACTCGGTCCTGGCGAGTTGGTAAGTTGCATCAATCCCCACAGACTGGGTATACGAGTTCCACCAGGTCAAGGTGCTATCTTGCAGAGTGTGGGTGGCGAATTTCACCTTGTCTCCTTCAATGCATCCGCTAACACGGAAGACAGACTCCAATTTTTCGAACCATCTTACCAATCCGACGGCTCCTTCAGTTCCATTGAAGTATCGGGGCTTGCAACTCAAAAACCCCTTAATCCCATAACCCTTTGGGTGGGTTTCAGTACCTCCCGTGGTGCGGCTAGCACCACCATCTCCATTAGCAGAACTGTTCCGGTTGGTCTCATAAGTGGCTATAGCAGCGGCCACTCTTTGTGCGACTAGTTCCTCGATTTCTGCAGCGTTCAAAGCTCTTCTTGGCGGCATTATCTTAAAGTTTAAAGAAAAGAGCATAGTGTAAGAAGTTGAATCTTAAAGATTTAAATTTTTCTTAAGGCACAACACTATAATCATCAAACACAATTTCATAAATAACTTGCAATATTCATTAATCATTCATAACTTTCTTACAATGGGCGGGTTATTACACGAAAATTTTGTCCTACACTATTACATAATATTTTTCTTAACATTACAAGGATAGATAAAGGGTAGTAACTGTGGGAGTGATCAGGGGTCTCTCCCTTCTCCAACGCGTTGAGGCGTTGAGCTAGCTCCTCGTTCCGAGCCTCGCTTTCGGCTAGTCGCTGCCGAAGCTCATCCAGACCATCCTGTTGGATGGTGAGGGCATGCTGGTTAACCCAGTATAAATTGGAGTTCTGAATCTCCTCCCGCTCGAAGCGGGCAGTCAACTCTCCAATATCCTGGTTAAGTACCCGGATTTGGAGGTCATGTCGTGAAGACCGTGCTACTAGCAGGGGTACGGTCTGGTCAGCCGTCTCCTGGGTGAGTGGTGGGATCGGTGCGGAGGATGCTCCTCCAACCTCGAGTTGGGAAGGGATTCCTTCCTCTTGTCTCCACTCACGGAGAGTCTCAGGCATCCAGCCCCATCTTCGGGCGTCTACCCGTCGGTGCTGTGGTGGGGGAATTGGTTGAGGAGTCGAGATGGGAATAGACTCCCGCCTCGGTGTGATCACCCTTTTTTGGGGTGTGTACAACATCTTTGGGCCGTTTGGGTACAGACAGTACGGCTCGAATGATGGCGCCGCTGGGTGGTATGGAGTGCGGGCGGGGATCGCCGGGGATGGTGGATCTACCCTGGCGTTGTCCTCTTCCATCGGTTCTTCTTCGTCTGATTCTTCCATTGCATCCTCGTCCTCCGAGGGGTCTTCCTCCTCGGTCGGGTCCTCCTCAGAAAATACTTTCAGGTTTTATGGGCTGGTAGGGGTATACTCCTCTTTTGAGTCGGACAAAATGATTATCTCTTGGTGGGACATGTTTTCTGCTATCAAGGTCCATGCATAGTCTTTTAGTTAGTTACAAAATATTTTCAAAACCAGTAAAACTTAAGGGCAGTTATAGTCTAGGGTACTAATGCAACCTAGTTCATTATAACTATGGCTTTGATACCAATCTGTCACACCCCGTTACCCCAGTTGGCAACGAAGCGCGACGTCGCGGAAGCATAACCATAACCATAAATCTATCCACAATATATTCACGCTTACAAATAAATGCAATTAACGGTTCATGATATAAAGGCGGATGGAACCACATATGTAATACATAATAGAAATGAAGTAGTTTTCGTGTCCATATAAAAACGAAGCATGTATTTCAACCCCAAAACATAACATTGTGAAAATAGGGGCTATGAGGACTCACCGAACTTGTGATGCCAAAACGAGCGTAAAATGCTATTTTGCGTAAGTTGATGGATGATGCACCGAGTGAGTTTAATCGAGCCCTAAATGATAATAGGTACTTAATATCTCTAATATATGATAATATATATATATATATATATATATTTATAAATTTTTATGTCTTAAATCACCCAACATTACAAGTTTATAAATAAAACCCGCTTAAAACGTCAATCTTATATATATATAATTTTCCAGCTTTTTCGGAGGTTTTTCGGCCTACTTTTAGGCTGTTTTTGACCAAGCTCCAAAACGTTTTAGGCTTTAGTTTTCTAGGACCTTAAACTAATATATACAAAGAATTTTTAGAATCAAGAATGGCTATTTTTCGAGATGTTTAGGTTGGTGAAAAAGCTCGTTGAAAACCCTATGTTGACCATTTTTGAGCTGTCAAACGTTCGGTTTCCCAAATAATTTCCAGAGGTCTTAAGCTCCAAAATAAATTGTGAAAACTTCCAGATCTATAGTTAAGACATAGATCTAACTTTTGAGACAATATCAACTCATTTCGATAAGTTATGAATTAGTTATGATTTTTCAAAGTCGACATAAATTTTCTGCCGAAATTCCGCAGTTTATAAATTTGAAATAACGTATGATTCTTGTTGTTTATTCAAAGACTACTTGTATAAAAGTTATAAACATATATATATTACTTGATTTTATAATATTAACACTTTTATAATGTGTTTATATATTCATAAACACATTTAAAGAAACAACTTAAAAACAAAAACTAGAAACTTATAAACTTGAGTTTTTATGAAACTTGTTGTTGTTGGTGATTATATATATATATATATATATATATAAACAAAAATGTATGATGAAATAAGTTAGTATTTACTTACTTTGATGTGTTAGGAGTATGAAATTGAGAAGAAGTTGGAACTCTTGCAAGATTTGGACCAAGAACACTTGAATTTCACCAAGAACACTTGAATGAAAATGTTTGTAGTGTGTGTGTGTGTGTGTGTGGGATCCTGTTTTTAGAGAGAAAAAGAAGGGTTTTGGTGTGAAAATAATGAAAGGGAAGCTCTCTATTTATAGGCAAAAGCTGGAGGTTGAATTGATGGTGATTAAGAGTGGTGGAGTGTAAGATCTTCTTTGAATTGAAAGGAGGATGGTGTAGAGGGATTTGATGTAGAAATGTTGAGTAAAAAAATATTTATCAAGTCCTTTATGTACCTCCTATGGGCAGATTTTTGAAGATATTATCTTGTATTTTAATTTTTTTTTGTATAAATGTATTTAGAATGTATTCTTGTATTTCTCTTTTCTTGTAAATTCATCAATACCTATGGATGCATTGTTTTAAGAGAAAATTACTGATTTGGTCCCTGTGGTTTGTCCATTGTTGCTGGTTTGGTCCTTTAAGATCAAAAATTACTCCATTGGTCCTTATGATTGTATTTTTGTTTCATGGAAGGTCCTTTTCATAAACGGCCGTTAAGTATGCAGGTTAGTGAAAGGGTAATTTAGTCTTTTACCTACTCTCTCTCTCTCTCCTCACCCTTCTTTCTATTAAATAACCTAGCCTGTTTCTGCATCTTCTCCATTTATCCTCCCTATCATTTTCTTCATTTTCTCCTTCTCCATCATTTTCTCCTTCTTCCTTCTTCCTTTTTTTTTTCATTTGATCAACACAATTATGAATACTCACCAGTATCCTAGCAGCCAAAGAATTAGAAGGACCACGACAAGCAAGTTCATTAAGAGCCACCTCAGCGGCAGAGTGCTCCGCCTGCCTTAACGGCGTGCAGTAGTTAGGGCTCTCGTAAGTCTCGCCGTTAAAATTAACAGTAGCCTTGAACCGCGGCGCGTCATCTGGACCTTCTCTTATGCACGTATACGAGGGTAAATTAAAGCAGCTCCTCTGTGCCAGTTCTTGCAGCTGGTTCTTATACATCTCTCCCTCTCTGTAAATTTTTAAATCAAATGGGAGGAAAAAAAAAGAAGCTTGAAATAGCAAGCCCGATTAGCTTCGATTGACCCGGATATTGATAATGCCGATCATGGATTCTGATTCGTAGATGCTCCAAACACGATCAAATGTTTCTAGGGTTTTGATTTCACTAACAATGCTTGTATATTCATATATCTGTATGTATATGTTTATGTTGGTAGAGAGAGAGAGAGAGAAACAAGTACACTGTGTTGTAAATTTTGGTAGAAAGTGGTCGCCCTCAAGATAAGATATGTGACTGCTTGAAGACGGAGACCGGTGTGGAGAGAGAGTAGGTAAAAGACTAAATTACTCTTTCACTAACATGCATACTTAACGGCCGTTTATGAAAAGGACCTTCCATGAAACAAAAATACAATCATAAGGACCAATGGAGTAATTTTTTATCTTAAAGGACCAAACCAGCAACAATGGACAAACCACAGGGACCAAATCAGTAATTTTCTCTTGTTTTAATGAATTGTTTTAGTCTTGCATAATTAATGTTAAGTAATTGCATTAGTGTCACTAATCATAATTTAATTATGTACTTAGTTGAATTAATCCCTCATATCGTAAATCGATCGGATTAATTGATTTCCCGAATCATCGCACCAATGAATTTGATTCTAATTGAGTTGAATTTTCTAATGAGCATTGTTAAACTCTTTGATTAATTTCTAATGACCACTGATTAGATTATAAATGGCTATTAAATATAGATTAGGTCATTGTTGCTAACCTGGTTTAGTGCCGGATGTTACAATATCCACACTAATATTCCTTATTTGGATGGTATCAGCTTGGATACCATCCTCATTGACTATGTTACTTCCAACCCTACTCGTTTTTGCAATGATGGAACTAGCAGAGTCAACAAGCCTCATGTCCCCAGTTTCAGGACAGTCTTTGGCCATATGTATCTTTTTCCCACACTTATAGCATTTTCTCATTTTAGCCTTTTTGGAAGAAGAACCTCCAGAAATATATTCTGAATTATTTTTGTTGATTCTGTCAGCAGGTTTAGCAAACTTATTACTATTTTTAGATGAATCAACAGTTTGGGTGGAAGGCACAATGGCAATAGCTTTGCATGTGTCTTCTTTCCTCTTTTTGGGAGGATATATAGCAAACAAAGGAAGCTTGATTGGCCTTTGACTTTCCACAGGTTTGGAAAACTTATTCCCAAATTTCTCAGGTTGAGCAATGGCTTTGCCTTTGCCCTTACTGAGATGTGATTGATGTTGCCTATCAACATGATCACTGCTTTTGGTTCTGAAAGACTTACCTTCATTTAAAACCAATTTTCCACTATGATTTAAAAACTTATTTGAAACCACAGCTGATTTGCTTTCAACATGAGACTTACCCTTGTTGAAAGCAGGCTGCTTACCTTTTGAAAACTTTTTCTCAAAATGATTAGCATCAAAAGGATTAACAGGTCTCTTACCATCAGCTTTGGACCCAGAACCTGTTTTGTCAACAGGTTTAGTGTCCACACCTGCAGTTTGAGCATGTTTTCCTTTCTTCTGCTTGTGTGAATCAGCAGAGCACTTAGCAGGTTGATTTGATGGAGAACATATTCCATCATCAGCGTTCGGAGCTTTTTCACACAAGCTGTCAGTATTTTGAGGCCTAACAAACCTGTTTGTTGATACTAGCTTACCATTTACTTTCTGAATGAAAGTGCTAGGAAGCTCACCAAGAGTGGATAAGTCATCTTTCATATTATTAAACTCAACAAAAGAAGCTGCTTTGTCAAGATCCCCTCCAAGATAGGCTTGGATTTGTGCAGGGATCTGTTGACTAATGCAATGGCTGACTTTTTGTGCAGATTGGCACCAAGAGTCAACTATCTTTTGAAGCTTTGCATGTTTTACATCTGTCTCTCTCTTTTCTTCTAGTAAAATGGAGTTGATGTGTTTTAATTCATCAAGCTCAGTTTCCAACTTATGGAAACTGTCCAGTTTACTGGATTTTATGTCAATATCATTTTTAAGCTTAGAGATTTCAGACAGTAAAACAATGTGCTTCTCAACAGCAACTTTTAAATCAACAAGCATATATTCAAACTTTTTTATTTTTTCATCAGAACTGTAAGCCATAAAGTTTTGTACCTTGTACATCATCGTGGGATCCAGTTCTCTAAGCTGCTGAAGGCTTCAGCTTCAGCCAGGTACTGTTTGAAGTTGCTGGTTGATGGGACATCAGTGTTGGCCATCAGACAGTTGTTGTCTTCTTCATCTGAGGATGAAACAGACTCCTCCCAATCACATGTCTCGGCATGAGTCCCTTTTGCTTGTTGGAAGCTGTCATGACCACCCCTTGCGGGGCAGTCCTGAACGACTAGGTCCCAAGGAGCAATACAATACCAATCACAACTAAGATAGAATTAATAAATGTGCGAAATTAAGCCATTTCATAAGTTAGGAATAAATTACAACAAATTTAAAACTAAACTATAAAGTTTAAAAGTAAACTATCAAGGGCACAAGGACATTAATCTAGTACATAAGCACAATACATGTCATTGCTTCTACCCAAACCACCACTATAATCATTCATATTCGATACCAATTTCAGTTGAAGTAGTGGTCTATTGACTTCCAATTCGGGCTTGCGAATCCTAAGGACTTGGTTCAGCTGGACCTTTGCCTTTGATTAAACCTGTAAAAGATTCAACAACAACTATAAGCGGTGCTTAGTGATATTATAGATTTAACAGTTAACATGTCATGGCAGTTTTAAGCGAGACTTGAC
This sequence comes from Centrapalus pauciflorus, assembly GCA_020465985.1. Taxonomy (NCBI): domain Eukaryota; kingdom Viridiplantae; phylum Streptophyta; class Magnoliopsida; order Asterales; family Asteraceae; genus Centrapalus; species Centrapalus pauciflorus. The sequence goes on from JAANYP010006692.1 coordinate 62,689, forward strand.
TTTGACTTTTGACTTTAAGCTCTGACTTAGACTTTAAGCGCGATTTTGACATGACTGCCGCTATAAGTCAGACATTGTGAGACATAGGACTTAAATTCGGATGATGCTTAATCTCACGCACACGCTTTTAATTCTGGGGGCCAACCACATACTGGGCTAGCTACCAGTAAGACTACGAGGGCAAACATCAGAGTAGACTTAATCATAGACTGACATAGCCTTAATCAGACTTGAATTGTGCGGAAGCATATGAAAGCATTGATATCAAGGAAAATGACTGAAAGCATTCAAGTAAAGAATCAAGATAGCAACAATAATATATCCATGACTAATTCAGACTGTAAAGACAAGTGTGCATGATGATATATTAAAAGCTATCATGATCTACAGGAATCACCGCACCAAGGTGTGCACAGGTCACATTCTAGCTGAGCATATAGACTTTCAAATAAAGCTAGAACAACAATATGTCACACAGGAAGACAAACATGTATACAGTTATATCTATAACTCACTGTTATTGGTTTTAAGGCATGACTATTGAATTTGACTTTCGCAAGCAGATTTATATCCACCACCTGAGTTATCTCAGGATTTAGCTTTCGACTTTACAGACTTTAGCTTTGACTTTACTGACTTTGGCTCTGACTTGCTTCTCTGACTTTGGCTTGCCTTTATTGACCGAGCTTGACTTTAATTGCTTTAACTTGACTTTTCTGGTTTCGCTTTACAGACTTTGAGTTTATAACATAGTTCAGATTTTAGCTGAACCAGTTATTTGCATGACAATTTAATTTACATAAGATTTATGGAATTACACAATATAATTGTGTATTTCTATTACATTCTCAGACTTTATGTAGGTTATGTATAGACTTATTGCATTATTGACTTATCACGTCATCTCAAACTTTTGTTGTATTCATAATTAGGCACTAAAGCTTATGATTTAGCCTTAACATGATTTAATGACTTTATGATCTTATATGCTTTTCATGGACATGTGTGACCTATTTGGTCATTCTTTAGACTTTACTTGCAATTTGACACTCATATGAATGCCTATAATGTCATGTTATGCATAATCAACTTATATACATATGTGTTGATGTTCAACTATATATATTCATACATATGTTCATTCACTTCAATTCGATGCAAGTCTATTCATTTTATGAGTCTTGATTTCTATTAAATGATCACCTTTATACCCACATACATATATGCAATTTCATTTTCTGCACACACCTCATGTATAATTATGAATATAAACATCACTATGCTTTTCTTTGATTCTAATGGAAATAAGCATCATGAACATTTTATTATATACTTATTGGAAAATTCATAATTCACACAAGGCACACATGTTATGTGTTTAATACATAAGCATACATCAAATTCAAGAACACATATTATACATATATACTTGTTGCACACTTTCTGTTTTAAACTTACAAGGCTTGCTGTGTTTTAATCCTTGAATCCGAGACTTAGCAGATTGTTAGGTCTTTGAGTACATTCCCTTCTTATACAATAACGTTTTTAATCAACTTCACACACTTATGTTGATGCATGTTTTATAAAGGCCATTGGACATCTTTAATCACTGCATAAGACTTCACAACATAAATACATGTTTTAGGTATTTTGCTGCTGCGTTTTAATGATAGAACCCACATCACACACACATATATACATATATACTTCTCTGTTTTACATAAAAATGTTGCTCACTTGTTTATATATTGGGTGGTGTCCCTGATTATGCATATATTAGATTATAATTAAAAGGGCTGCTGTGACTTTTGATCACACACAACATGTAACTGGTATTCTATAAAAGGAAAGGACATGAGCTGTTAAAATTCTGTTTTGACAGCCCTATATATATATCCGAAATCAGTGATAGAAAAAGGATTGCTGTGATTTACTTTCTTTTGTGAATAAAGGAGTGATAAAGGCTATTCCTATTGTTCTTTCAGTCTCATACACTGCACACACACATATTTTTGACAGCCCACCTCCGAGAATACAAGAAAACAAGGAAAAGAAAGGCTGATTTTGTTTCTGTTTTCGCTGGCACACACTGCACATATGTATTTATATGGAAAAAGGCTGCTGGATTTTTCTGTTTGGACAGCTTACATTCGACACACACATATGCTATATTTATGAAAGAAAAGACTATTTTTTTTTACTTTACTGTTTTTATACTCACAGCCCACGCATACTTAAAGAAGAAAAGAAAGGAATTGATCATAAAAAGGGCTGCTGTTTGCTGGACATACTCACACAAAAAAGCAAAAAGGGTGTTCTTTCTGGTTCTGATTTCGGTACACGCACATCCGAGAAACGTCAAGAAAAAGAAAAGGAACAGGATTGATTACTTATTCTGTTTGCATATATAACCCGCACAGCACATTGGCAGCAAGAAAAAGGGCTGTTGAAATGTTTCTCGGCTCACACACATATATATACACACATCACACTGCTGCTTTTCTTCCTTCTTCTGCTTCGTTCAATTAACACACATAAACACATTATGCTTTGGGTTAAATTAAGAGGCTGATAAGCTATTTATCTTTCTGTTTTCACAACACATTAAACACATTATTAGATTATGTTTTTCATCCAATTAAGACTGTTATGTTTCGGTAAATTAGGATAACCGTAACCTCAAGGTTTCGGTATGGGTTCCTTGTGGGTTTTGGTATTATTGCAATACACACATAATAGTGCACACATACATTTCATTCTGTTTTTAATCATATTTAGCAGCAAAACATATGAACAACACATTTTTTTAAAGATGGAATTAATCTCTCAAATTGATGAGAACTTCAATTAAACCTTAAACAAGAACATGCATGAACTAATTTTCTGATTTCAAACACTATTTGATGTTCAATTTCATGAACTTGAAGAAGGCTAGAACATATATATATTCCCAGGAAACCGTAGCATTCAAATGAATATACAGGAGCATTTTATTTGTGAAGTTACCTTGTAATTTTGATGAAAATGCTTTGAATGATCTTTTCCAACTTGAATTCTAGCTTTTTGGTTGAAATCTTTGTACTAATGTTAGAACCGTAAGGTTTAAAGAGGGGATTAGAGAGAGAGACTTTCCATTTCTTCACTTTGAACAAAATGAGAAGATCCATGTATTTGGGATTTATATTTATAAAGTTTCATATGTTATAATTTCGCCACGAAAGTTTGTACTTACCTCTTTCTTTTAAACTTATGCTTTATAATAATTCATAGAATATATTTAACTTAATTAAATACATTTCATTACTTAAATGAAATTACATTACTAATTTATTGAAAACAAATTTATTTTATCATAACAAACTTAATTAATTAACTCAATTAACTCTTTTTAAATCTTGGCATATTTTTCAATAATTAAAACTGAATTTACTCTTTTAATAATGTAATTGACTTACATTTAATTTGATTAATTAACGTTAAAATAGTCGTTTAAAAGTTAAACAAAGTTTAGGTTGTTACAGAATGGGCTCCACCACGCATAACTTCGTCCCCGAAGTTATCTATGTTCAGATAAATGTAACTGAGGAAATTACGAAGTATCTATGTATTCCCATAATCTGACATAAAGATTCTGGTGTTTATTGAGCACCATCTGTATTTCATGATTTATGCTTCTTTGGCTTTTATAACCAGTACATTTACTGGTTTCTCAATATATCATTTTAACGGTTGACTTACGCAATCGATATAAGAATTTTAGGTTTCCTGCTTATCGCTTATACTTTGCTGTATTATCTTACGCTTCGAGATTCAGTATGACTTTCAATTCATTCGCATATCAATTTAATTATTAGGAGAGCTTATATCTCTTTTCTTTTCATCTTGAACTAATTGTAGTGCTTTTGGAATTTCACATGATTCAGGCACTGATACATATATTGCTTATAGGTAAAATTTCTGATTCGGGAAAAACATTTAAGTCATTGCTTCAACTGATTCCACCTATATGTCATCCGTATAATCACTATCGATGACAAAGTTGTACAGTTGAACTCATGACTTGTTTTAAAATCACTAGTCGATTTAAATCAAGAATAGAAAATCTTTCTCCTGATCTCCTTAGCGATCCTATTTTTAAAATGTTTCTATAGAATTGGAATGAGGTCGAGATTGAAGACTGTGATATTAACGAGCAAATCATGATTATTTTTGGCTGTTTCAATATCAATGGTAGCAGAATGCTAGGCAAGTGACTAGGTTAATCGATATGAAAGTGTTGTAGAGATAATTGAACAGTTTGTAGTAAGACCAAATGATGCACGATAGGTGTTTAAATAGAAAATGTACTCATGGCCGCATTTGGCATTTCCTCTGTTTCCTCGGCTGTGATATGATAAGCACGGGCTCTAGCTGACGGAGTTGCAGCAGTGCTCTTCATTGTTGAACCTCCAGAATACGATTGAGATTGACTAATGGTTCTCATTGGACATTGATGATTAAAGTGTCCAGGTTTTCCACACGTGGAACAACCAAGACCCTTCGTTGGGCATTCCTCGCTACTATGACCTATTTTGCTGCAAACATAACATATCACATCCATTTGATTACATAACCCAATATGTGATTTCCTACACCTTTTGCACACTCGTTGTTCTGATTGAATCGCATAAGACTTGGTCTTCTGATGAGAGCTATAATGATGAGTTTGTTGAGACTGAGTCTTTCCTGTCTTGAAGAATCTACTAAACCGTTGCTTCTTTGGTGGAGAAGGACATGTAGGATTGATCTGAATGGTGCTTAGTTGTTCACCATACTCCAGGTTTTCGCTTTCAATTTGTCTGGCTGCTTCCACCATCTCCAAGTACGTCTTCTATTTGTTACCACTCATCGGTTGACGATACTTTGGGTTCAATCCTCTACGATTCTTCCTTCTGTGGCTACTTGATAAGATGAATAGCCACACAATCGTGAGAACTCGTGCTCGTATTCATCGACCGTCTTGTCGCCTTGAATCAGTTGCATCAATTGAACTTCCATTCTATCTTGCTGATCCGCGGGACAATACTTAGCGTTGAACATGTCGAGGAATTGCTCCCATTCATGTTTTGGATGACGTCCTCTCTGTAGATACTCCTCTGTGTCTTCCACCATGCGTGGGCAGCTCCGACAAATAGAGCAGTAACATACTTGACTCTTTGTGAATCTGAACACTCAGAGATATTGAAAATCTCTTCTGTGTGACAAATCCAGTCCAGTGCCTGGATAGGGTCTACGGTACCCTAAAATATCAAGGCACCACTAGACCTAAAGTCTTTGAATCGGCAGCCTTTTGGCTGTTCAATTTGGACATTTTCATTGGAGTTATCAGAATCAGACTTATCATTATGGATTTGCTTGTCCTTTCTTTTCTTCTTTTTATCAGCCTTACGTTTTGCTTCAGCCTCATCACAAGCCTGAAACTGTTCTTGGATTAGTTTGACTAGTTGTTCATTTTGTTGTGCTAACAGTTGTTGTATCATCTCAAACAGTTGTAGAGGCGTGACATTATCAGGAACTCCTCTTTGTCCAGACATTCTTAGTGAAATATTAAATTCAAGTGACTTTCAGTTAATGGACTTAGTGAGTATGTACCATTTTTCCCATCCTAACAGTCTGTGCGTCCTATCTCAGTTCAAGCCACCTAGCATGATTGATACTTTACGTATTGCCTAAGTGTGAGACCAAGTATTACTTTCATAATACTTGATTCACTCAAACCATTGCTCTGATACCATCATGTCAAGACCACCCCTTACGGGGCAGTCCTGAACGACTAGCTCCCAAGGAGCAATACAGTATCATTCACAACTAAGATAGAATTAATTAAGTCATTTCATAAGTTAGGAATAAATAACAACAAATTTAAAACTAAACTATAAAGTTTAAAAGTAAACTATCAAGGGCACAAGGACACTAATCTAGTACATAACCACAATACATGTCATTGCTTCTACCCAAACCACCACTATAATCATTCATATTCGATACCAATTTAAGTTGAAGTAGTGGTCTATTGACTTCCAATTCGGGCTTGCAGATCCTAAGGACTTGGTTCAGCTAGACCTTTGCCTTTGATTAAACCTGTAAAAGATTCAACAACAACTATAAGCGGTGCTTAGTGAGATTGTAGATTTAACAGTTAACATGCCATGAAAGTTTTAAGCGGAGACTTAACTTTGACTTTTGACTTTAAGCTCTGACTTTGACTTTAAGCGCGATTTTGACATGACTGCCGCTATCAGGAAGACATTGTGAGACATAGGACTTAAGATCGGATGATGTTTAATCCCAAGCACATGCTTTTAATTGGTGGGGCCAACCACATACTGGGCTAGCTACCAGTTAGACAACGTGGGCAAAAATCAGAGTAGACTTAATCATAGACTGACATAGACTTACTCAGACTTGAATTGTGCGGAAGCATATGAAAGCATTGATATCAAGGCAAATGACTGAAAGCATTCAAGTAATGAATCAAGATAGCAACAATAATATATCCAAGACTAATTCAGACTGTAAAGACAAGTGTACATGATGATATATTAAAAGCTATCATGATCCACAGGGCATCACCGCACCAAGGTGTGCACAGGTCACATTCTAGCTGAGCAAATAGACTTTCAAATAAAGCTAGAACAACAATATGTCTCACAGGAAGACAAGCATGTATACAGTTATATCTATAACTCACTGTTACTAGTTTTAAGGCATGACTGTTGAGTATGACTTTCGCAAGCAGATTTATATCCACCACCTGAGTTATCTCAGGATTTAGCTTTCGACTTTACAGACTTTAGCTTTGACTTTACTGACTTTGGCTCTGATTTGCTTCTCTGACTTTTGCTTGCCTTTATTGATCGAGCTTGACTTTAATTGCTTTAACATGACTAGTCTGGCTTGGCTTTACAGACTTTGAGTTTATAACATAGTTCAGATTTTAGCTGAACCTGTTATTTGCATGACAATTTAATTTACATAAGGTTTTATGGAATTACAGAATATAATTGTGTATTTCTGTTAAATTCTCAGACATCCTGTTGCTTATGTATAGACTTATTGCATTATTGACTTATCACGTCATCTCAGACTTTTGTTGTATTCATAATTAGGCATTAAAGCTTATGATTTAGCCTTAACATGATTTAATGACTTTATGATCTTATATGCTTTTCATTGACATGTGTGACCTATTTGGTCATTGTAACATCCTCGAATTTATTTTATTGTGTTTTGGTTAATTAAGTGGAAAAATATATATTTAAGTTGAAATTTGGGCGATTATTATGTATTTTGGATATTTAGAAAGTTTGTTGCTATTTTATGAAATTTGAACTCGGAATCAATGTTATGGAGTATTAAGAAATTAAAAGTTATTAATGATAATTTTATGAATAAATCAGTATTTTATGGAACCGGTTAAGTTGAGGGGAGAAATGTGCAAAATGGTGAAAATGGGAATAAAAAGGATAAAAATATTCAATTTCCATATGCATACTCTCTCACTACTCTCTCTCTCTAAGAATTTCCTCTCTACATCTCTCTAAGTTATTTCACAAACCGACCGTCCGATTATCAAGAATTATACATCACCGGAAAGATATCGAGGAGTACTACAACAATCTGCAAACGGATTTCTGATTTCGTACGAATTGAGGTAAGAATCGAATCTTTTAAGTTTATAGTTTCGGTTTTGTAGTAAACTAGAATTCGAATCTGTCTTTTTATGTAAATTGGAGCTTGTTTTGCTTGAATTATTGCTAGGATGTGATAGTATATGCATAATAGAATCGAATCTAGGCATCATACATGATATATCAGTGATTTTAGGCCTTAGAATGATGGATTTAAGTTATAAGGATGAACAGACTCGAATATACCAAGAACAGAGTCGAAATGTAAGAACAAACTCGAGTTTGGTACTAGATTCGAGTGTGTACCATTAGATTCGAAGGGGAGTTCGAATCTGCCCCTAAATTCGAAGCATGGGGTTCGAATCTACCCATAGACTCGAGCATGGGGTTCGAATCTATCATATGGTTCGAATCTATCATCATATTTGATGGTGGGTTTGAATCTAACCCATTAAATTCGAGTTTAATGCCTAAAATTGAGAAATCTACTCTCTAAACTCGTGTATTTTGAATGAAACTCATAAACAACACATAAAATGACAAGGGTTACTCAAAGGACAATGTATGAACATGAGATAAGCTCAAAATTAATTATGGTATGAATTTGGACATGGACCCGAAATGGGGAAAAATATTGCAAAACTGACGAAACTTGATTTTATGGAATTAAACGATTATTGATGCAAAGTATTGTTGTAATTAATATAACAGCTCCCTTGTGGTATTGTTTAACCCACAGTGGGGTACTTGGTGGATCCGGTTGAAAGCCCGAGGAGAAATAATAATTGGTTAACATTTAATTACGCACCCACTGTGAGTACATATGATTTCGCATGTTTATATCTGCTTTATGATTGCTTTTGCTTACTGAGACATGTTGCTTCATTTTTCGTTTGGAATTCTACTAACTTACATAGATTTAGATGCACATTCTTATTTGATGCATGTCCGTTCGTTTGTTGTGCATCTACGATGGACCGGTGGGTCGCATCTGTTACTCTGATGTTACTGCTCTATATGATGCTGGAGCTGATCCCTCCAGGTCTGGTAGGCAGTATGTCATCCCCGATGTTATGTCTGTCTCAGTAGTATGTTTTAAAGGCCGAGCTTTGGGCTCGTAATAGCGACGGCTCATGTGTGGTCGTACTTTGTGTACGTGGAGAGTGCACGACGTGTGTCGTCGGTGCTACTCTTGTGGGCATCATAAGGATTTATAAAATGTGTAAATCTTTGTATTCACTAAGCATTCGCTTACCCCTCAGTTGATTTTATTTTACAGCAAAGGGTAAATCAGCTGCCGGGCCTTCTAATTAGGTCATTTGGGATGATTCGGAAGACTTGGTACTATTTCATCGGTAATTTATGTTATAAGACAATGTTGTAATATATTCTGGATGATTGTAATAATTGTAATGGGTGTGTAGACTTAGACTTGGTACCTTGTAGCACCATAGGGTGTTGGACACTGTTGCACTATTTTACTTATATATTTTAATGCTTCCGCACTTAATTTAGGTTATCAGATCATTATTTTATTGCATGTTGATGATTAATCCTGGGTGTATTGTAATTGGTGGTTGTTGTGGCAAGGGTGTCACACGAGATGGTATCAGAGCAGTAGTTTGAGATTCAAGTGTCCGTGAGGTCTTGGTCTCAAACATTAGGTGATGATATGTAGTGATGCTAAGTAATGATCTGAACTAAGATAGGGTATGATCTAGTAATTATAAGAGATTGATTATCATACGGGACAATGAATGGTGTCTTTAAATTAATGACATGTTACTAAACAAGTTATATGTTTATAATTTCAGAACATGTCTGGAGGAGGAATGACACCTGAAGAAGCAAGAGAAATGATGCTAGCCTTGATGGCTGAACAGAACAAAATGATACAAGATCAGTTTCGGGCTCGAGATGAGGCCGATGCTAAGAGAAGAGAGGATAAGAGAAAGAACAAGGAGAAAGAAGGGGGTAACAACGAGGAACGAGATGACAACATTGGGTCGTCTAACAAGCCCAAAGGTTGTCGTTTCAAGGACTTCAAAGGAAATGGGGCCGTGGAGTTTAATGCAGTAGGAGATGCTGTTGCCGCACTTGAATGGATAACAGCTACTGAGAGAACATTCCGAATCAGCGACTGTGCTGAGAAGGATATGGTTCGGTATGCTACAGCAATGTTCACAAATGATGCAATTATGTGGTGGAATTCCATGGTTAATGCTTTAACCTTGGAAAAAGTAAGTGTAATGACTTGGGCTGAGTTCAAGGACCTATTCACTCAGCAGTACTGTCCGGTTGATGAGCGCCGAAGATTGGAGGCAAAGTTTATGGCGCTGATGCAAGAGACTAAGACGGTGTCCCAATATGTTGTAGAATTCACGAGGCTTAGTCTGTTCGCGCCTCATCAGGTGGACACTGAAGAAAGAAAAGTGACCAGATTCGAGGCTGGTCTGGATATTGAAATAAGGAGGGTTATGAGCAACGTCCGCTACCCTACATTTGCTGGCTTACTTGAGGCTGCCAGAAATGTAGAGCAGATTCTGATCATGTCAGGTTGTTCGATTGGGTCCGCTGCCGCTTCCACCAACCCAACACAGCCGTCACCGCCGAAGCGCCAGCGCGAGGGAGGATACTCGGGATCTTCCCGGTCTTCACAGTACTCACCTCAGCAGTCGTATCGTCGACCGTCTGGTTCATCTGATCGTGGTCGTGCTTGTGCATACTCTATTAACACCGAGCCGCGATATTGTAATAGGTGTCACTTGGAACACTTCGGCAAGTGCACCAATGGACGTGATTGTTTTTGTTGTGGTGAGTTGGGCCATTTTCAGAGTGAATGCCCAAGGAGGGGAGATGCTTGCCATAAGTGTGGTGTATGGGGACACTACAATAGGAATTGCAGAAAGAACGATCCAGCTGCTGCTGCTCCATCCACAACACGATCTTCGGGAGGTTCAAGCGGTGGTTCAGTTAACCGAGGCCGGGGTCAGTCTCAAAGGGCACCTGCTCGTGCTTTTCAGATAACTGCAGAGGAAGCAAGGGAAAATCCGGAGGTCGTTACGGGTACGTTCATAGTTAATTCTATGCCAGCACGAGTTTTATTTGATTCGGGTGCAAATAGATCGTTTGTTTCTACTATGTTTGCACAAAGACTTGACATGCCACTATCTAGATTATCTGCTGTTCTTGACATAGAAACTGCTAGCAACACTCTAGTAAAAGTAGATCATGTCTACCGTAATTGCACGTTAGTAATTGAAGATGTAGTCTTCAATTTGGACCTGATCCCTATAGAATTCAGTGAATTCGATGTGATAATCGGGATGGATTGGTTGATAGAGAATGAAGCCCATATAGTGTGTAAGAGCCGAATGATAAAGATAACTACTCCGGAGGGGCGTGACATTTGTATTTACGGGGATAGGAGAAGTGGGGATCTATGCTTACTGACCATTGCAAAAGCTCGAAAGCTTGTTGCAAAGGGGTGTGACGCCTACCTGGCATATGCTATTGATGCCAAGGCTGAAAAGAGAACGTTGGCCGACGTGCCTGTTGTTTCACAGTTTCCGGATGCGTTTCCGGAAGACTTGTCTGGCGTGCCGCCTGAGAGACAAGTAGAATTTAAGATTGACTTGATCCCTGGAGCTGCGCCGGTAGCTCGTTCTCCTTATCGTCTTGCCCCAACCGAGATGAAAGAGATGATGACACAACTTCAAGAGTTGTTGGATAAGGGCTTCATTCGGCCGAGTTCATCGCCGTGGGGAGCCCCGGTACTGTTTGTAAAGAAGAAGGACGGCACGATGAGGATGTGCATAGATTACCGGGAGCTGAATAAGTTGACTATTAAGAACAAGTATCGGTTGCCACGGATAGACGACTTATTTGATCAACTACACGGAGCTAGTGTGTTCTCTAAAATTGATTTGAGGTCGGGATACCATCAGCTGAAGGTAAGAGAAGAAGATGTACCGAAAACAGCTTTCAGAACTCGGTATGGGCATTACGAGTTTCTGGTCATGCCTTTCGGATTAACTAACGTCCCAGCTGTCTTTATGGACTTGATGAATAGGGTTTGTAGATCGATGTTGGACAAATCAGTGATAGTGTTTATTGATGACATTCTGGTATACTCTAAGTCTGAGGCTGAGCATGCTGAACATTTAAAGGAACTGTTAGAGTTGTTAAGAAAAGAAAGGTTGTATGCCAAGTTCTCAAAGTGTGAGTTTTGGCTGCAACAGATACAGTTTCTAGGGCATGTGATTTCTGGAGCTGGGATTTCGGTAGATCCAGCTAAGGTCGAAGCGATAAAGAACTGGGAACCGCCGTGTTCAGCTACTGAAGTTAGAAGTTTTCTAGGGTTGGCGGGATACTATCGGAGATTTATTAAGGATTTCTCGAAAATTGCAGTTCCTCTAACTGCATTAACCAAGAAGAATGCACCGTTTATATGGGAAACTGTGCAACAGGAGGCCTTTGAGGTTCTGAAGAAAGCGTTAAGCGAGGCTCCGATACTTGCCTTACCTGAAGGCAATGATGACTTTGTAGTTTATACTGATGCTTCGAGGTTAGGGTTAGGCGGTGTACTGATGCAGCGTGGGAAGGTTATAGCGTATGCTTCAAGACAATTGAAGCAGCATGAGAAGAATTATTCGACTCATGATCTGGAGTTGACCGAAGTAACATTTGCTTTGAAATTATGGAGGCACTACCTATACGGTACTAAGTGTCAACTTTACAAGGACCATAAGAGCTTGAAGTATATCTTTAGCCAGAAGGAACTTAATATGAGACAACGTAGGTCTATGGAGCTTATTAAAGACTACGATTGTGAGATACTGTATCATCCCGGAAAGGCTAATGTAGTAGCGGATGCCTTGAGCCGGAAAGCTTATGCTAAGGATTGCTGCTATATGATGACGTCTACTATGTTAACGTCTACTATTATTGACGATGTCAAAGCTGCCCAAGTAGAAGCTTTGAAAGAAGAAAATGTCGGTGCTGAGGATATTAGAGTACAGATTAAGAATATGGAAACAAGTGAGTCAGGATTGAAAGGTGTATACGGAAGGATTTGGGTGCCAAAGTATGGTTGTATGAGAAATGTGATCATTGAAGAAGCGCATCAATCAAAATTTTCTGTACATCCCGGGAGCACAAAGATGTACAATGACTTAAAGGCAGATTTTTGGTGGCCGGGATTGAAGAAGGACATAGGGCAATATGTAGAAAGATGCCGAACTTGTCGGTTGGTAAAGGCCGAACATCAGCAACCGTATGGCAGTCTGCAACCGCTTCCTATTCCGGAATGGAAGTGGGAGCACATTACAATGGATTTTGTTACAAAGCTGCCGAAAACTAGGCGTCAACACGATGCAGTTTGGGTAATCGTGGATCGGTTAACTAAGTCGGCTCACTTTATACCGATTCGAGAAAGTTATTCACTGGAAAAGTTAGCTCAGATCTATATGGATGAGATCATTTCTAGGCATGGAGTGCCTAAGTCTATTGTATCGGATCGGGATAGCCGGTTTACTTCGAAATTCTGGTCGGCTTTGCAAGAAGGACTAGGAACGAGAATCGCAATGAGTACGGCCTATCGTCCGCAAACCGATGGCCAAAGTGAAAGGACAATCCTCACTCTTGAAGACATGATGAGATCGTGCATGTTAGATCTAGGTGGCAACTGGGATGATCACTTACCACTAATAGAGTTTTTGTACAAAAACAGTTATCACGCAACGATAAAGAAAGCGCCGTTCGAGGCTTTGTATGGAAGGAAATGTAGGACTCCTACATGTTGGAGAGAAACGGGTGAAACACCAATCGCTGGGCCGGCCTTGCTTCAAGAAACAAATGAGAAAATACAGTTGATCAGGCAGAACATGAAGGCGGCCCAGGACCGACAGAAAAGTTATTATGACAGGAGGCACAAACCGATCAACTTTGAAGTGAATGACTGGGTTTATCTGAAAGTATCACCCATGGGGGGTGTTACTCGTTTTGTGAAGAGGGGCAAGTTGGCTCCGAGATTTGTTGGGACCTTTAAGATAATAGAAAAAGTTGGAAACCAATCGTATCGTCTAGAGTTGCCTGAAGAGATGTCAGGCATACATCCAGTATTTCACGTTGGGAATCTCAGAAAATCATTTAACACTGGAAATGAGGATTGGGCAGACCACACAGAGCTGCAAGTTGATGAAAGGCTTCGATATGTGGAGGAGCCGGAATGTGTATTGGATACTAAGATGAAGAAGTTGAGGAGCAAAGAGATAGAAATGGTGCTTATACGTTGGAAGCATCATAAGGGAGCAAATCATACATGGGAAGCAAAGTCAGAAATGTTAAGAAAGTATCCGAAACTGTTTGAATCCGAGTAACTTCGAGGACGAAGTTGAGCGTGGTGGAGCCCATGCTGTAACATCCTCGGATTTATTTTATTGTGTTTTGGTTAATTAAGTGGAAAAATATATATTTAAGTTGAAATTTGGGCGATTATTATATATTTTGGATATTTAGAAAGTTAGTTGCTATTTTATGAAATTTGAACTCGGAATCATTGTTATGGAGTATTAAGAAATTAAAAGTTATTAATGATAATTTTATGAATAAATCAGTATTTTATGGAACCGGTTAAGTTGAGGGGAGAAATGTGCAAAATGGTGAAAATGGGAATAAAAAGGATAAAAATATTCATTTTCCATATGCATACTCTCTCACTACTCTCTCTCTCTCTAAGAATTTCCTCTCTACATCTCTCTAAGTTATTTCACAAACCGACCGTCCGATTATCAAGAATTATACATCATCGGAAAGATATCGAGGAGTACTACAACAATCTGCAAACGGATTTCTGATTTTGTACGAATTGAGGTAAGAATCGAATCTTTTAAGTTTATAGTTTCGGTTTTGAAGTAAACTAGAATTCGAATCTGTCTTTTTATGTAAATTGGAGCTTGTTTTCCTTGAATTATTGCTAGGATGTGATAGTATATGCATAATAGAATCGAATCTAGGCATCATACATGATATATCAGTGATTTTAGGCCTTAGAATGATGGATTTAAGTTATAAGGATGAACAGACTCGATATACCAAGAACAGAGTCGAAATGTAAGAACAAACTCGAGTTTGGTACTAGATTCGAAGGGGAGTTCGAATCTGCCCCTAAATTCGAAGCATGGGGTTCGAATCTACCCATAGACTCGAGCATGGGGTTCGAATCTATCATATGGTTCGAATCTATCATCATATTTGATGGTGGGTTCGAATCTAACCCATTAACTTCGAGTTTAATGCCTAAAATTGAGAAATCTACTCTCTAAACTCGTGTATTTTGAATGAAACTCATAAACAACACATAAAATGACAAGGGTTACTCAAAGGACAATGTATGAACATGAGATAAGCTCAAAATTAATTATGGTATGAATTTGGACATGGACCCGAAATGGGGAAAAATATTGCAAAACTTACGAAACTTGATTTTATGGATTTAAAGGGTTATTGATACAAAGTATTGTTGTAATTAATATAACAGGTCCCTTGTGGTGTTGTTTAACCCACAGTGGGGTACTTGGTGGATCCGGTTGAAAGCCCGAGGAGAAATAATAATTGGTTAACATTTAATTACGCACCCACTGTGAGTACATATGATTTCGCATGTTTATATCTGCTTTATGATTGCTTTTGCTTACTGAGACATGTTGCTTCATTTTTCGTTTGGAATTCTAATAACTTGCGTAGATTTAGATGCACATTCTTATTTGATGCATGTCCGTTCGTTTGTTGTGCATCTACGAGGGACCGGTGGGTCGCATCTGTTACTCTGATGTTACTGCTCTATATGATGCTGGAGTTGATCCCTCCAGGTCTGGTAGGCAGTATGTCATCCCCGATGTTATGTCTGTCTCAGTAGTATGTTTTAAAGGCCGAGTTTTGGGCTCGTAAGAGCGACGGCTCATGTGTGGTCGTACTTTGTGTACGTGGAGAGTGCACGACGTGTGTCGTCGGTGCTACTCTTGTGGGCATCATAAGGATTTATAAAATGTGTAAATCTGTGTATTCACTAAGCATTCGCTTACCCCTCAGTTGATTTTATTTTATAGGAAGGGGTAAATCAGCTGCCGGACCATCTAATTAGGTCATTTGGGAAGATTCGGAAGACTTGGTACTATTTCATCGGTAATTTATGTTATAAGACAATGTTGTAATATATTCTGGATGATTGTAATAATTGTAATGGGTGTGTAGACTTAGACTTGGTACCTTGTAGCACCATAGGGTGTTGGACACTGTTGCACTATTTTACTTATATATTTTAATGCTTCCGCACTTAATTTAGGTTATCAGATCATTATTTTATTGCATGTTGATGATTAATCCTGGGTGTATTGTAATTGGTGGTTGTTGTGGCAAGGGTGTCACAGTCATTCTTTAGACTTTACTTGCAATTTGACACTCATATGAATGCCTGTAATGTCATGTTATGCATAATCAACTTATATACATATGCGTTGATGTTCAACTATATATATTCATACATATGTTCATTCACTTCAATTCGATGCAAGTCTATTCGTTTTATGAGTCCTGATTTCTATTAAATGATCACCTTCATACCCACACACATATCTGCATTTTCAGTTTCTGCAAACACCTCATGTATATTTATATATATAAACATCACTATGCTTTTCTTTGATTCTAATGGAAATAAGCACCATGAACATTCTATTATATACTTATTGAAAAATTCATAATTCACACAAGGCACACAATTTATGTGTTTAATACATAAGCATACATCATATTCAAGCACGCATTTTATACATAATATACTTGTTGCACACTTTCTGTTTTGAACTTACAAGGCTTGCTGTGTTTTAATCCTTAAATCCGAGACTTAGCAGATTGTTAGGTCTTTGAGTACATTCCCTTCTTATACAATAACGTTTATAATCAACTTCACACACTTATGTTGATGCATGTTTTATAAAGGCCGTTGGACATCTTTAATCACTACATAAGACTAACACAACATCAATACATGGTTTAGGCATTTTGCTGATACGTTTTAATGATAGAACCCACATCACACACACATATATACATATATACTTCTCTGTTTTACAATAAAAATGTTGCTCACTTGTTTATCTATTGGGTGTTGTCCCTGATTCTGCATATATTAGATTATAACTAAAAGGGCTGCTGTGACTTTTGATCACACACAACATTTAACTTGTATTCAAATAAGGAAAGGACATGAGCTGTTAAAATTCTGTTTTGACAACCCTACATATATCCGAAATCAGTGATAGAAAATGGATTCCTGTCATTTACTTTGTTTTGTGAATAAAGGAGTGATAAAGGCTATTCTTATTGTTGTTTCAGTCTCACACACTGCACACACACACATATTTTTGACAGCACACCTCCGAGAAAACAAGAAAACAAGGAAAAGAAAGGATGATTTTGTTTCTATTTTCGCTAGCACACACTGCACTTATGTATTTATATGGAAAAAGGCTGCTGGATTTTTCTGTTTCGACAGCTTACATTCGACACACACGTATGCTATATTTATGAAAGAAAAGACTATTTTTTTCTTTACTGTAGCCCACGCATACTTAAAGAAGAAAAGAAATGAATTGATCACAAAAAGGGCTGCTCTTTGCTGGACATACTTACACAAAAAAGCAAAAAGGGTGTTGTTTCTGGTTCTGATTTCGGTACACACACATCCGAGAAACATCAAGAAAAAGAAAAGGAACAGGACTGATTACTGTTTCTATTTGCGTATATAACCCGCACAACACATTGTTAGCAAGAAAAATGGCTGTTGAAATGGTTCTCGGCTCACACACATATATATACACACATCACACTGCTACTTTTCTTCCTTCTTCTGCCTCGTTCAATTAACACACATAAACACATTCTGCTTTGGGTTAAATTAAGAGGCTGTTAAGCTATTTATCTTTCTATTTTCACAGCACATTAAACACATTATTAGATTATGTTTTTCATCTAATTAAGACTGTTATGTTTCGATAAATTAGGATAACGGTAACCTCAAGGTTTCGGTATGGGTTCCTTGTGGGTTTCGGTATTCTTGCAATACCCACATAATAGTGCACGCATACATTTCATTCTGTTTTTAATCATATTTAGCAGCAAAACATATGAACAACGCATTTTTTTTAAAGATGGAATTAATCTCTCAAATTGATGATAACTTCAATTAAACCTTAAACAAGAACATGCATGAACTAATTTTCTGATTTTAAACACTATTTGATGTTCAATTTCATGAACTTGAAGAAGGCTAGAACATATATATATATTCCCAGGAAACCGTAGCATTCAAATGAATATACAGGAGCAATTTATTTGTGAAGTTACCTTGTAATTTTGATGATAATGCTTTGAATGATCTTTTCCAACTTTAATAGCTTTTTGGTTGAAATCTTTGTACTGATGTTAGAACCATAGGGTTTAGAGAGGGGATTAGAGAGAGAGACTTTTCATTTCTTCACTTTGAACAAAATGAGCAGATCCATGTATTTGGGATTTATATTTATAAAGTTTCATATGTTATAATTTGGCCCCAAAAGTTTGTACTTACCTCTTTCTTTTAAACTTATGCTTTATAATAATTCATAGCATATATTTAACTTAATTAAATACATTTCATTACTTAAATGAAATTACATTACTAATTTATTAAAAACAAATTTATTTTACCATAACAAACGTAATTAGTTTACTCAATTAACTCTTTTTAAATCTTGGCATATTTTTCAGTAATTACACTGAATTTACTCTTTTAGAAATGTAATTGACTTACATTTAATTTGATTAATTAATGTTAAAATAGTCGTTTAAAGTTAAACAAAGTTTAGGATGTTACAGAAGCCACTGAGTTTTCCAACTTTTTCTAATTAGCCATGGCCATAAGGTACTTAACCTTGTAGCCATCGTCCCTGTTAGTCTTGAATGGTTTGGATGACTGACCAACAGCTTTTGACACACAGTCAGCAGCTATATGGCCAGTCTTGCCACATTTGAAGCACTCAGCCTTAGATTTATAAAATGCCTTCTTTTTGACAGTGCAGCATTCTTCTACCAAACCTTTTCTTGTTGAAGGTTTTGACAAGCATTGCAATCATTTGCTCATCATCAAGTTCAGCAAGATCTTCACCGTCTTCCTCTTCAGACATCTCCTCCCTTTCATCATCAGCCTGTTGATCAGGTTGTGAGAACACATCACATACCTGACCAACAGCTTGTCTCACGTTGGCCACTAAGGCGGCACCTCTCTTAGACATTTCCAAGACATTTCTTTTCTGTTGCCTTGGCTGCTCATCATTCAGTAGGGATCCATATTAGTTTACAAGATCCATACCTTTAATGGTGCCTGAATTTCTCAAGATGGTAGAAAAGTAGTTCCATTCTTCAGGCAGGATGTCCAAGAACTTGTTCACCAGAGTCAGGCTGTCCTTTGTGATCCCAACAGCTTTGAGACCATTAATAAGAGCAGTATACCTGGTGTAGGTTTCTGTGAGTGACTCCTTTGGTTTTGCAAAGAAGAGTTCATACTGTCTAACAAGATTGTTAATCCTGTTATCCAGTGTGATTGTGGGACCATCATAGACGGTACACAAAGTATCCCACATCTCCTTTGCAGTCTTCATCTTCTCAACCTGTTTGAACACATCATCAGGAAGAGAAATGACCATGTTATTCCTGGCTTTTGCATCCAGAGCAACCAGTCTTTTGTCTTCACCAGACCATTGAGCTTTGGCCTTCTCAAAGGTTCTGATTTCAGGGGCAGCTCCTTCAACAGCAGGAGTAATAGTAGTAACAGAAGTTGTCACATAGGGACCTTCCATTACTATCTCTGGCAGTTGTACGTCCACATTCTCTAAATAGAGCATCATTCTGCACTTCCAACCAGAGAAGTTTTGATGATTGAACTTGGGGAGGTTTTGCCATTGAACCATTGTCATAGTAAGAGGAGGAACTTGCAGCACAGTTGTCCATGGGAAAGTAGGGAGAATGAGAGATCTAGAGTTGATACACACTCTATCTGCTCTGATACAAGTTGTAGGTCCCAAAAGGTTTCCCTAGTGTATTGTTCTAAGCTGAAGAGGGGGGGGGGGGGTGAATACAACAATTTAAAACTCAACACTCTTTTCTCAATGTTTGTTTATATTATCAACAAGTGTTAATTACAAACAAGCCTGAACTGCGGAAATGTTCAAGCTGAGATGACAGATAGAACAGTTGTTTAACTAATCTAAGACACACTCAGACTAGATACAATGACTACACTCACTTAGATGCACTCACTGTTTTTACAAGACACAGATGGACAGCTTGAGTATGAACAGCTTAGACACACGTACTTTTATATTCAAGTAGACTCGCATGCATGAAAAACACACTTTAATGCACGATCTGATTTCACACTCTTGGTATTCTCACAATCCTTAAAAGCTTCCTTTTATACTCTCACTGAGAATCTCAGTGGAGCTTCTTCATCGGACAGATGAGATAGTGGGATGTCTTTCCAAAAAGACAAAACACCTTTTCTACACGTGCTGATAAAGCAGACTTGTCTTCATGTGGCAGAATCTTTGTCTTTTTCTTTTTGTCACTGTTGCATTAGGATTTAACAAAAAAGAGGAATGTCAACTTTGCATCTTTCTTCTTTTGTTAAGGCCATTTTGATATAAGAAAAGGTCTGTCACCTTTTTCAGATATCCGTTTGTCTTCATGTAATAGAACAGCATTGGCAGGCTTTTGCAGTTACTGTTTTCCACTTTGTCTTCAACTTGTCAACTGATCTCGTAGTCAAAAACCAATACACGAGGACTTGGAAACATATTCCACAAAGTGTTTAGCATGTTCACAAAGAATAGAACACTTAGAATCCGTCTAAGCTGCTCAACAGAACAGAGCATCGTAGACAGTTTATGTCCATCCTGTTCAGCATACAGAACAGCTTGGACAATCTGCCTTTGTTGCAACGAATGAAATAGGGTAAACAACTTTGGCAGATATTGCAAATCACTTTTCAGGTTTCATTAAGGCATAAACAGGCCTTAAATTATACCTTCAAGTGCATCGAACAGGTTTGATTAAAAATCTCCCCCTAAGATGTAGAGTAGGTTTGACTGAGGCCTTTTTGTGCCTAACAAAATGTTATTCTCATAGTCTCAACAAATATTATATGGTTGCGAATGTAACTTTTTTGATCACTAAATTTATTTCTTAGATCCTCCCCATGAGATATCTCATGATCCATCGACTATCAACCAGGTTCTTCCTATTCCATTTTATTTGTCACCTTGCACCGAGCCACCACCAACCTCTCTACATAACCCTCCGTTACAAACCTATCACCGATGATCTCATCCCATTCCCACCGATCCACTTGAGAAGAGTGCACCGACTGATTCAATTCCTCAACCAAGTGATCCCCTGCCTCAGGTCCCTCTTCCAGATAATGTCCCCATTGCCCAACGAAAATGTAAACGATCCACTGCTAATCCATATCCTATATATATTTATGTACAATAGATCGGTTATCCATTGGTTATTATGCTTGCCTTCTGAGAATTGTGTCACACCCCGTTACCCCGGTTGGAAACGAAGCGTGACATCGCGGAAGCATAGTCAAAATCATGTGAATGACCACTATATGGACCTTTTTCAAAATACATTAATATAACTTCAAAATATGAAATTGTTTTACATAGTCCGAATAAAATAAAGAGCAATCTCCGAGTTTTGAAAATGATGCGACTCCAAAATGAACGAAAGCCTTGGAATGCACGTGCCTTAATTACCTGAAAATAGACGCTAAAATACGTCCATAAAATTGTTGGTAAATTCATAGGTTTACACGTAAAGATGACTTGTATGGACATCCATAGTTGAGTTTGAATTTATAAAACATAAAATTCCATGTTATGTATTACATATAACCATCATGCAACCGAAACTTAATTATGAGTTGCCCTTTGTAGTATTCCCCAATGTAATACTGCAATGTTAAATATATATGCACCCCTTAGCAGTTGGAGCGACCAACCTAGGTGGGGGACATTAATCCCAGTAGATCTATCCATAATATATTTGCGCTTACATAAAATGTAACTAACGGTTCATGATCTGAGGGCTGATGGGACCACATGTGTAATAAATAATAGAAATAAAACAACATCTGTGTCCATATGAAAATGTAGCATGTATTTCTACCCCAAAACATAACAGTGTGAAAATAGTGGCTATGAAGACTCACCGTAACTTGATTGCAAAACAAGCGTAAAAATGTAGATTTTGTTGATGACTTGAGATGAGACTTGAGGTGCTTAACCGAGTCCTGGATGATATGAGGGACTTAATAACTCCCATATATATAATAATATGTATGTATAAAGGTTTTTATGTTTTAAATCACCCAACATAACAAGTTTATAAATAAAACACACTTAAAACGTCAAAACCTTTATACATACAAATATATATATATATATATATATATATATATATATATATATATATATATATATATATATATATATATATATATATATATATATATATATGTATATATGTATGTATGTATGTATATAATTTTCCAGCTTTTTAATGGTTTTTCGGCCTACTTTGTGGTTGTTTTTGACCAAGCTCCAAAACGATTTGGGCTTTGATATTTATTGGCATAAAACTACTAAGCACAAATATTGTTTCAAGTTAAGAACGACCATTTTTTGAGGTGTTTAGGTTAGGGAAAAGGCTCGTTAAAAAACCCTATGTTGGCCATTTTTGAGCTGTTAAACTTCCGGGTTCCCAAATAATATTTGGGGGCTCAAAGCTCCATATTAAATTATTAAAACCTCCAGATAATTAGTTAAGACATATCTAACTTTTGAAACAAGAATCAACTCATTTCGTTAAGTTATGAATTAGTTATAATTTTCAAAGTCGATGTAACATTTCTGCCGGAAATCCAGATTTCATAAACTTGAAACAACTTGTGATTCTTGTTGTTTATTCATAAAACAAATGTATAAAAGGCTATGAAACACATTTATATAACTTGTTTTCATATTATTTGTACTTACATTATGTTTTTACATATTTATAAACACATTTGATGAAAACAATCTTAAAAAAAAACTAGTGATTTATAAACTTGACTTTTCATAAAGCTTGTTGTTGTTGGTGATTATATATATTATGCAACACTTATATAAACATAAATATAAGAGGTTATAAGTTAGTATTTACTTACTTTGACGAATTATAAGAATGAAAATGAGTAGACTATTTGATCTTGAACTTGTTGCACCAAAGAAACTCTTGAAAAATAAAGAAAGAAAACAACTTTGGTTGTGTGTGTGTGTGTGTTGCTATGGATGATTTTTAGAGAGTAAAATGAGAGGTTTTTCTCTTGCAAAGGTGTGAGGATAAATGAGAAATGAGCTATCCATTTATAGAGAAAGTTTCGTCTTGCAAATGGAGGTTGAGTGACGATTTGGGTAAAGTGAAAGGAGATGATGAATGAGGATTTGATGGTTATTGTGTAAGGTTGTTTTAATAAAAAAAAAGTCAAACTCTATAAAGTACTACCTATGGCCAGATTTTATGATGTATTTATGATGTATTTATGATGTATTCTTGTATTTCCCTTTTTATGTAATTTTATAAATACTTATGCATATACTAGTTTTGTGTAAGTGTTTTTGTCTTGCATGATTAAAGTTATGTAAGTTTGTTAATGCATGATTTGTGTTACTAATTTAATTATGTACTTAGTTGAATTAATCCATGATATTGTAAATCGATCAGATTAATTAATTTGTCATTTCATCTCACCGATGAAATTGATTCTAATTGAATTGAATTTCCTTATGAACCTTGTTAATCACCTTGATTAATTTCTAATGACCACTGATTACGTTTTAAATTGCTGATAAATACTGAGTAAGTTATAGTTGCTAACCTGGTTTTGTGCCGGATGTTACATATTGCCTCTGTTTCGATCCCTAAAACTGCAAGGGAGGTTTTTTCTCATCCAGGGTGGCGTCAGGGAATGATTGATGAAATGGTAGCATTACATAATAATGGGACTTGGGAGTTGGTGCCTCTACTAATAGGAAAATCGAAAGTAGGATATCGATGGTTTTTCACTCCAAAAATCGGACCAGATGGTAAACTTGACCATCTTAAAGCTCGCTTGGTTGCAAAGGGATATACTCAGATCTATGACCTGAATTACAGTGACACATTCTCTCCTGTCGCCAAAATGACAAGTATCATAGTACTCTTGTCAATGGAAGCTATGTGTGATTGGAATTTAGATCAACTTGACATTAAAAATGCTTTTCTCCATTATGATTTAAAAGAGGAAGTCTATATGGAGCAATCGTCGGGGTTTGTTGCTCAGGGCGAGTCTGGATTGGTTTGCACATTAAAGAAGTCTCTCTACGGCCTAAAGCAATCGCCTAGAGCTTGGTTTGGAAAAGTTCAGTTCAGTGGTCAAAATGTTGGAATGAAAAGAAGTGCAACAGATTATTCAGTGTTCTATTCTGTATCAGAGATATGGTGCATCTACTTAATTGTGTATGTAGACGACGTAGTCATCACTAGAAATGATTGTGAAAGGATACAACAATTGAGAGATCACCTATTCAAGCACTTTCAAACAAAGGACATGGGTAACCTTAGGTATTTCCTAGGAATTGAAGTTGCAAAGTCTAAGGATGGAATCTCAATATCACAAAGAAAATATGCCCTGGACATTCTGGAGGAAGCTCATTTGACAGACTGTAGACCTGCTGAATCACCAATGGATCCTAACCTCAAACTCCTTCCAGATCAGGGGAGCCTCTAACTGACCAAGGGAAGTATAGGAGATTGATTGGTCGACTAAACTATCTCACATTAACTCGTCCAGATATCTCGTTTGCTATGAGTATTCTAAGTCCAATTCCGAATAACCCTTTTGAATCTCATTAGGAGGCAGCTCTGCGAATTCTGAAATAAATTAAAGGAGTTCCAGATAAAGGTCTATTGTATGAGAACAAAGGGAATTTCGAGGTACAGTGTTATACTAATGCAGAGTATGGTAGGTGTCCCTTTAGTAGGAGATCAACCTCAGGGTATTGCGTTCTCTTTGGAGGGTACTTAGTCTCTTGGAAAAGCAAAAAGCAAAGTGTGGTTGCAAGATCAAGTGAAAAAGCCGAGTATCGGGCGATGGCCAATGCAGCATGTGAACTTATCTGGATAAAGCATCTTCTAGAGGAATAAAAATTATGCAAGGTGTCACCAATGAAACTTATCTGTGACAACCAAGCAGCTCCTCATATTGCCTCTAATCCTATTTTCAATGAAAGAACGAAGCACATCGAGATTGATTGTCACTTTATCCGTGACAAAAGCATTTATGGTTTTATTTGCACTGAGTTCGTTAATTTGAATAATCAGCTGGCAGATGGTTTTTCTAAATCTCTTCGAAGACCTCGAATTGAATATATATATATATATATATATATATATATATATATATATATATATATATATATATATATATATATATATATATATATATATATATATATATATATATATATATATATATATATATATGAGTAAATTACAGAAATGGTCCCTGTGGTTTGCATAAAACTTTGGATATGGTCCCAGTGGTTTCAATTTTGCATAAACGGTCCTTAGTTTCACTGTTTACTTGCAAAAAATGGTCCATCTGCCGTTAACTTTAACAATCAAATGGTTAAATCTTTTATAAAGACCATTTTACCCTTTTCATTGATAACATTTTGGTCCCTCAAGTTTGTAGTTCATTTTAGTTTTGGTCGCTCAAGTAAATTTTTTTTATTTAACTCTTTTATTATTATTATTATTATTATTATTATTATTAATATTATTATTATTATTATTATTATTATTATCATCATCATCATCATCATCATCATTATTTTTTTATTATTATAACTATTATTATTGTTATTATTATTATTATTATTATTAATAACTTAACTTTTTACGTTAGCAATTTTTTTTGTTTATTAAGTTTCCTATATTTTATTATACTTTTTAAATTTAGATTACAAACTTATTTATTTCTTTTATAATAAACAATTGTATCAAATTTATTTCTTTTTAAATTTATTATACTTTTTAAATTTAGATTACAAACTTTAAAAAGAGTAATGGTTCACAGTTTTTCGTTCGGAAGAAAAAAAATAAAACGTAATGGTTTGGTTCTTAATAGTTTTTCGTAGCTTTTTACGTTTAGAAAATGAAAAACTTAAAACATGAGCGGTTAGTAACTTTTTTTTGTTTGTAAAAACAAATAAAAGTTAAGGTTTATAATTTTTTGGTTTGGAAGACAACAATATAAAATGTTTGTATTTTTTCTTTCGAAAAATCTAAAAAAGTAATGGATTCTAATTTGATACCGTTGTTTATAATAAAAGAAATAAATATGTTTGTAATTTATATTTAAAAATATATTAAAATATAGGAAACTTATTAAACAAATAAATTAATATGTAAAAAGTTAAATTAATAATAATAATAATAATAAATAATAGTTATTATTATAATAATGATAATGATAATGATAATAATAATAATAAAACAGTTAAATAAAAAAAATTTACTTGAGGGACCAAAACTAAAATGAACTACAAACTTGAGGGACCAAACTGTTATCAAAGAAAAGGGCAAAATGGTCATTATAAAATATTTAACCATTTGATAGTTAAAGTTAACTGCAGAGGGACCATTTTTGCAAGTAACGGTGAAAATAAGGACCGTTTATGCAAAATTGAAACCACAGGGACCGTATCCAAAGTTTTATGCAAACCACAGGGACCATTTTTGTAATTTACTCTCTCTCTCTCTCTCTCTCTCTCTATATATATATATATATATATATATATATATATATATATATATATAGAAGTCACAAAGGTTGTTTTAATATTTAGATTTGTTATGTTTTCATTTTTCACTCCTATTTAAAAGTTTTTGTTATTTAAATCAGTGTTTTTTGTAAATTTTTGTGTCAGTTGCACACCAATTGTTTGATGAAATGTCTAAATGAATTCTTTATTTTTATGTTTCAGTTTGTCTACGAAAATCTATGTAGAGTGCGCGATATTCTACATAGAATACATGATACTCTGCACTTAATATGTTCATCTGTTCGTTGGAGGTTTTGGTTCCTAACGGGTTTTGTGTTTTAATTGTTCTGTTTATGTATGTACAATACGCATAATTGATTTTTATTTTTATATAGAATATATATGATACTTTATATAGAATAAATAATATACTATACAGAGTTGATTCTACCAAGTTTGTATCTATATAAAATATATGTCATTCTAGAACACATAACATTCTATATAAATTATTGTACCAGTTAATTTATTTTTATATAATATATATATGAAACGTATTATGAAAAATACATGGATGAAAGAACTGATTTGTTTTTTTTGGTTTATCATTGATGTCAATTTAAATAAGAATATAAATAGAATAAAAAATGTCATATACATGATGATAATTCATATTTGTAGCAATTCATTCAACATAAAACAATCATATGAACAACACAACAATTATCAATACAATCTGCTGAATGATTAGAGAGAAAGAAATATTACATAAAATGTTCTTGGCTTTCTTGAACAGTAGTTATCTCTACATGCATTCCTTTCGTACACTTCTAATTTGCTGCATACACCTATTTATACTCAACTATAACTATTGAGTATATACAAAATACACCCATGAACTATTACAATAAATTACTTACAACTCTATTATAAATTTTACCCAACAATCTCCCCCTTAGAGAGGAAAACAATTTTCAATTAAATCGATTCTTTTCTTGAATCTTCTTCTATTTTTTGATCTCTGAATCTTCTAATACAATCTTCATCTTTATTTGTCTCTCTCTGAACTTCACATCTCTTCTCCTCTGATCTTCTCTTTTCTTGAAAACACACCCCCCTTGAATCGTGAATTATCTTTTGATTTTCTCCCTTTATCAATTGTCTTGATAAGTTGTTGCAATTGTCTTTAGTTGTCTTCAATCTACTCAACCATTGTCTCTGAACTTTAGCTTTTCTCCCCCTCATGATGATCATAAGAAATATGAACATCATGCAAAATCTTCAGAGACATTGATTCATTGAAGTTTACAGTTGATCAAATACAACAACAATTATAATTTCAAAATATTACAAATAGAATTTCTCCCCCACAAACTGATATCCTCTCCCCCTATACTAAACAAATCTATCTCACACCCCCTCAAAAATTTCACTCCCCCTCAAATTGATACTATATCTTTTCAGAACAAAAACAAAGCTTCTCAACTTTGGGGAAAATGAAACACATTCATTTTGTGAAATAATGTTGGGAAATATTCTAAGTATGTCAAGCTGTTAGTTAGATTTCTCAAACTGTTAGTAGATTTTCTGTGTAATTACAAAGTTCAAGCTGTTAGTTGAAGAAGTTCGAGCTGCTAGTTCAAAAGTTCAAGCTGCCAGTGTTCAAACTCAAGCTGCTCAGCAGATAGACTTCAAGCTGCTCAACAGCTCAATAAACAGAAAGTGCTGATTTTCAGGAAAAGATATATTCGAAGATTCAAGCATATCTACTATCAGAGAAATCAGAATTTCTCAAGGAAACAAATCAGAAGACATTATATATATACATAGAATAGGTTTTCTATTGTAGTGCTGCACGTATAAGTTTTTGTAAGTTGTAATTGTTTTTCTGATTAAGTTTTCATAAGCCTCTAAGGTTGTAAAACCCTAAGAACAATCTGTGTTCTTCGTCTAATCAAACAGATTAGAGGTGATTATAATCATTGAGTTTTGACAATACAAGTGATCTTTGATTATGGATTATATTTACATGTTATTTGTTTTGAAAGCTTTTCTTAAAACAGTTAAGTGTTATTCCGCAAACTTCTTAATTGGACTTTGATTCAATACAAGGTTATTGGTTTATACTCTGACTAATTCAAAACCAGTTAATCTTAGGTAGTAATTTTGATCTTGACAAGTGGTATCAGAGCCACAGGTCTTTCTTTGTTTTCAAAGTCAGAAGCTTTCTTTTAAAATTTTTATTTTTCTGCAATGGAATTTGATAATAGTTGTAGTGGATCTGGGCAAGGACTCAAAGTGCCTATGCTCAAACCCACTGTGTTTGAGATGTGAAAACTCAGGATTCAACAGCATATCCAATTTATTGAATATGCCATATGGGAAGCTGTTGAATTTCCTCCTGTAGTTGATCCCGAACTTGATGCTTAGGGCAAACCCATAAAAACTCCTCCAAAAACTGAACTTGAAAGGAAGGCTAGAATGAATGAAGTAAAAGCTCTTACACTTTTACAAATAGCCATTCCTAATGCTTATCAACACCAGTTTAAAAAGTTTTACTTTGCTCATTCTCTTTGGATTGCCTTAGAGAAAAAATTTGCTGGCAATGCTAGCACCAAGAGAACTCAAGAGGATCTTTTAAAACAGCAGTATGAAAACTTTTCTGGTGGCAAGAATGAAAACCTTACTCAAATCCTTGACAGGTTTAACAAACTGATAGGGGAGTTGGAGAGTGCCAAAGTCAGCTTGCATCAAGATGAAGTCAACAGAAAATTCCTTAGATCACTTGGTGATGATTGGACAGTCTATGTTGCTCAATGGAGAACCAAAGACACTCTTGATGAAATAGAGTTGGATGATTTATATAACAGTCTGAGAGTGTTTGAAACTGAGATTGAAACTAAAAAGAAATCCTTTTCTTATAATCATAACACTGCTCTGCTGTCATCAGCATTAACTGATAAATCTAACTGTTGTGATTCCTTTTCAGGTGCTGATGGTAACTCTGCTGAAGTTCATTATGAAGCTTTTGTTGCCAATGATGGACTGTTTGCTCTAAATGCTGAAGATTTAGAACAAATTCATCCTGATGATCTTGAAGAGATGGACTTAAAATGGCAACATGCAATGTTGACTATGAGGGCTAAAAGGTTTCTGAAAAGAACTGGCAGATCCAACTTCCAAGCCAGCCAAGAAGGGAAACCAACATTTGATAAATCCAAAGTTGAATGCTTTAAATGTCACAAGCTTGGCCACTTTGCCAGGGAATGGAGATCCCAAAGTCAACAACCACCAAGACCCCAACAAACTACTCAAGCTTCATCATCACAAGCACTTGTCTCTCAAGAAGACAATGTGTTTGACTGGAGTGATCAGACAGAGGAAGAGATTCAAAATCAAGCTCTCATGGCAGAAACATCAACTGTCACCTCCACCGAACTACCATCTGAGGTAAATGATAAACTCTGCTCTCAAACATGCAAAAATATGGTTAAAAAGTACAGAGATCATATTGAGAGCATGTGCAAAACTCTAGCTAACATGGAAGAAAGGAGATATGAGTACATGCAGGCCATAGAAGATCTTTAAAAATAGATCATTGACTATAAGGATAATGAGATTCAAATGGGACATGATAGAACATATCATGAGTGGGAGAAAAAGGAGCTGAATAAGAAAATAGAGTCCCTAAACAAGAAATTAGATGAGGCTGAACAGAAGGTGTTAAAAAGCTAACAAGAAAATAGAATCTTTCAATATAGATCTAGGAAACTTCAAATTGGCAAATCAAAAGCTGGCACCTAATGGAAGTTCAATTTAAAGATAGGGTAAAATCTCAGCTCAATCCCAAAGAAGGTATAGGATAAAGAGCCACTCCACCTCCATACAACAACAAATACATTCATCCTATGAGTGAAGTTGCTGATAGACTTGTTAAGGAACCTTTAGATGAGTCTATGACCACTGTAGATCCTATCCTTGAAAACAGTCCTGAATCTAAAGAAGATTTTATTCCAAATGAAGACTGTGAGTACAAAGAAGTTGAGAAAGTTCACAAAACAATGAGTGCACCTATAGAAGCCCCTAACCCCAATAAGAAAGGAAAAAAGAAGATAAGTGTATGCCATGCTGCTGCACATGTTTCTGTATCTTCTAACTGTAACACTGCATCTTCCTCAAAAGGTTATAAAAGGGGTAAGACTGTTCCAATCTGCACATGTCAAAAACATGGTGTCCAAAAGTTTCCCAAACAACATCAGGTAAGGGGAAATCAAAGGAACAAAAACCAGTTATGGTCCAACAAAACTGGTTCTCCAATCAAAACAGTCAAAAGATGTTTCCACTGTGGCAGGAAAAACCATTTGGCCAAGCATTGCTTGTACAAACCATCTGTTGCAAAACAGACTGTGGTTCAGAAAAAGGCTTTTGTCCAAAACACAAAACATTTAAAGGCCAAACCACCTGCTGCACCAGTTCCAAAGAAGACAGTTGATCACAGATTTTTAAAAGTCAACAAACGCCAGTCTACACATCAAAAACAAGTTTTGGCAAAGCCCAAATCCAGTTTTAAACAGATATGGCGTGTTAAAGGCAAAAATCCAGTTCAAACTGTTGATGAAAATATTGAAACTGCTAGGTCTAAAGTTGGAACTAGGAGTGCAAAACCTCAAGCTGTTTGCACCAAAAACACAGTTCAAACTGTTAGGTCTACAACTGGAACTTGTAATGGATCATCTGAGAATGTTAAAGAAAAGGTTGGAAAGAACACCTGGATTCCTCATGTCATAACTAAATATTCTTCACAAAATCCACCAGTGGATCTCACTAAGTATAAAAAGTCACAAACAATGTTTAGTTATGTAAATGCACAAGGACAACCCAAAACCAACTTGGTTTGGGTTTACTCCACTATTAACTAAGCTTTTATTTGTGCAGGGCACCCACAGGTCACAACATAAAACAAGATGGCATTTGGACAGTGGATGCTCTGGGCACATGACAGACAATTCTGAATGCTTGTCAAACTTCAAAGGCTTTGAAGGAGGGTTTGTTGCATTTGGAGGAAATTCCAAGGGAGGTAAGGTCACAGGTAAAGGTACTGTTAAAGTAGGCAATATGCTTTTCAATGATGTTTTATATGTTGAACAGCTGAAGTACAATTTATTAAGTGTGTCTCAAATCTGTGATAAACAAAATATTATTGTCTTCACAGATTCTGAGTGCATTGTTCTTTCAAAAGATTTTAAAATTCCTAAAAATCTTATTTTACTTAGAACACCAAGAAAGGACAATGTCTACTGTTTGGACACAGATCTTTTATCCACATCAAGTACTTTAAGCTGTTTGATATCCAAAGCATCATCTAATGAGTCTGCTCTTTGGCACAGAAGGATGTGTCACATGAACTTCAAGTCTATGAATGTTTTAGTCAAAAAGAATTTGGTAAGAGGTTTACCACAAAAGGAGTTCATCTGCGATGATCATTGTGTACCATGTCTTAAAGGCAAGCAACACAAAACTTCTCATAAGGCCAAAGAAGTAAATTCAATCTCATCTGCTCTTCATGTTATTCATATGTTTAGTCCTAAGAAAGTATACCCATGTGAATCTGGTGAAATCATCAACAATGACTAAACACTAAGCTCTTTTATTCAAACTCAAGGAAGATGCTGGACCAAAGAGATCCAACTTAAAAGTTAAGGTGATTAGATCAGACAATGGGATTGAGTTTAAAAATCATATCCTAAACAGTTTCTGTGAGTCTAAAGGCATTGCTAGCCAATACAGTGCACCAAGAACACCACAACAATATGGTGTAGCTGAAAGAAAGAACAAAACTTTAATTGAGGCTGCTAGAACCATGCTAGCTGATTCCAAACTGTCAATGACCTTTTGGGCAGAAGTAATCAATACAACTTGTTATGTTTTGAATAGGGTTCTGGTTGTTCAATCACATGGGAAAACTTCATATGAGTTATTCCATCATAGAGTCCCCTTAATACCCTTTTTAAAGTCTTTTGGCTGTTCATGCAGCATTCTTCACACTAAGACTCACTTAGGAAAGTTTGAAAGTAAGGCTGAAGAAGGTTTCTTTGTAGGTTACTCCACTCAAAGCAAAGCCTATAGAGTATATAACAGTGTGTCTAAAATCATTGAAGAAAGTGCCAATGTTGAATTTAATGAAAACACTGCGAATGTCAAAGGCACTGGTCCTGATTGGTTGTTTGATTTAGACTCTTTAACTAATTCTCTGAGCTTTGTTGAGTATACTTCAGAAACTGATGAAAACAGGGTTGAAGCTGCCAACACAAATTCTGTTGCTGGTAGCACAAATGTTCAAGCTGTTGGCACAAAGTTTGAGACTGTTAAAGATTCTAGTCAATGGGATGAGTATACGGTTATACCACTTCTATCTTGTGACCCACCAGGGGTACTGGATGCTCAACATGATTCAAATCCAATCAATGAAGTGCCAATCCCAAATCCTGAGGGAACAGCTCCATCACTAAGGGAAACAGTCCCAGAATCTAGTCAAGCTGTTCCTGAAGCTGAACCATCAAGTGGTCCTGATGGAGATGATACAAATCTAGGAACTTCTTTTCAGACAGACACAGAGCCAACACTCAGAATTCAGAAGTATCATCCTCTCAATCAGATAACGGGTGATCCACTTACTCCTGTGCAGACAAGGACAATGGTTCACAAGGAGTCTACTTATGCTGAATCAGCAGTCCCAGAATTCAGTCTAGCTGCCTTTGAACATGCCTATTTCATGTCACAGTTAGAACCTAAAAAGGCATCTGAGGCTTTGAAAGTTCCTTCTTGGATTGAGGCAATGCAGGAAGGACTCTAGTTGATCTTCCTAAAGGAAAGAGAGCAATTGGTACAAGATGGGTGTTCAGAAACAAGAAGGATGAGAGAGGGATAGTCATCAAGAACAAAGCAAGATTGGTAGCACAGGGATACACTCAAGAAGAAGGAATAGATTATGATGATGTCTTTGCTCCAGTGGCAAGAATTGAAGCCATCAGACTGTTTCTAGCCTATGCAAGCTTCAAAGCGTTTAAAGTGTATCAAATGGATGTGAAGTCTTCTTTCCTGTATGGTACAATTGAAGAAGAGGTCTATGTGTGTCAACCTCCTGGATTTGAGGACTACAAGTATCCAGACAAAGTCTACAAATTAGACAAAGCCTTCTATGGCCTTCACCAAGCCCCTAGGGCATGGTATGACACTCTGTCATCATACCTTCTACAGAATGGATTCAAGAGAGGTACTCTGGACAAAACATTGTTCACAAAGTCCATCAAATCTAAGATTCTGCTTGTTCAAATATATGTTGATGATATTATCTTTGGGTCTACTAATTACAGTCTATGCAAAGAGTTTGAGGCATTGATGCACAAAAAGTTTCAAATGAGTTCAATGGGGGAATTCACCTTCTTTCTAGGATTGCAGGTCAAGCAGAAGCCCACAGGACTTTTCATAAGTCAATCAAAGTATGTAAAAGACATACTGGAAAAGTTTGGTTACAAAGATACCAAAGTTGCTAGTACTCCAATGGACACCCACAAGCAGCTTGATTCAGACAAAGATGGAGTTGATGTGGACATTCATCTATACAGATCCTTGATAGGTTCACCATGTACCTCACATCTTCTAAACCTGATATAATGTTTGCTGTTTGTGTTTGTGCAAGGTTTCAGTGTGCTCCAAAGGACTCACACTTGTTTGTTGTTAAGAGAATCTTTAGATATCTCAAAGACCAACCACATTTGGGCCTCTGGTATTCTAAAGACTCTCCTCTTGAACTAACAGCCTATTCTGACAGTGATTATGGAGGATGCAACATTGACAGAAAATCCACAACTGGTGGATGTCAATATCTACGAGCAAGACTGGTCTCTTGGCAGTGCAAAAACCAAACAACTGTTTCCACCTCATCCACTGAAGCTGAATATGTAGCAGCTGCAAGCTGCTGTTCCCAAATGATGTGGATTCAGAATCAACTGAGAGACTATGGTATGAATTTCCTATCCACTCCTATTTACATTGACAACTCAAGTGCAATAAGCATTGTACAAAATCCAGTGAAATTTCCCAAAACCAAGCATATAGACATCAGATTTCATTTTATAAGGGATTGTAATGAGAAGAAATCAATCCAAGTTACCAAAATTCATACTGATGATCACTTAGTTGATCTATTTACAAAACCATTTGATGTAGGAAGATTCACCTTCCTAGTGTCAAATATTGGAATGGTTAATATGGATTAATTTGTTTTCAACATTCTTTCTTATTTTGTGAAAAATATATCTATTTCATATGCTTGATTAAGGGGGAGACACTGTTTCATTAGAATGTGTTTGTTTTTCAACTAACAGCTTGAGTCTTTTCTAAAGCTGCTAGTTCATTTTACTCGGACTGTTAGTTGTTTCACTTGATCTGTCAAAGTGTGCAGGGTAATTTGGTAACTTCCTATAATTTGTTTCGAAACCCCCAAACCTTTAAAAGGTCCCAGTTTCGTTCAATTGTAACTACCAGTTGCAAAATATCTTCCACGACCTTCCTTTTCTCTCTGAGCGATTCACACACACTTCTCTGAAACCCTAAATCACCATTTGATCGTCAATGGAGTTTGTCAAAGAACACAACTGTCTTCCCTGTTCTCTCAAACACACTGACCTTCAACCATTCCACGACATGATGGACTTCCTTCGAAGTTCTCATATTCATCATGCTCTCACCATAAACCCCACAATCTACATATCTCATATAGAGTAGTTTTGGAAACATGCCTCTGTCAAAACCATCAACGGAATCACTTCTTTGACATCCAAGATCGATGGAACCGCTGTCACCATTAGTGAGGAACTCATCCGCCAACACTTGCATCTTCAAGATGCCACAGGTATAACAGACCTATCTCTTACTGCCTTACATGAAGGCCTTTTTGCTATAGGGTATAGGGGCCCTACTGATTCTTATACTTTCTTTAAAACTCATTTTGCCCCTAAGTGGAAATATCTTGTACATATTATCCAACAATGCATAAGCCCTAAAAGAACTGGTTGGTCAGAATTTTCATCTAATATAGCCACTGCCTTAGTGTGTTTATCTACAGGCCAATAGTTTAATTTCTCTAATATGATTTTTCAGGGTATGTAAGGCATCATGCCCTAAAGCATGGGAAATTTTTGATGTATCCTAGGTTTTTGGCTGAAATTATTGCAAAAACTTGCAGTAATTTCAATATACATAAAAGGATTCATGTTTTCCATAGGCACTCTTTACCAACAATAAAACGTCTTTTAAAATCTAGTGTCAATTTTTTAAGTATAGATGTCCCATTGCCCTCTGCAATGTTGGGCATCAATCCACTTAACAGAGAAGAGGGTCCTGAGCAGGCTCAGCCTACCATCA
Source organism: Centrapalus pauciflorus (assembly GCA_020465985.1). Classification (NCBI taxonomy): domain Eukaryota; kingdom Viridiplantae; phylum Streptophyta; class Magnoliopsida; order Asterales; family Asteraceae; genus Centrapalus; species Centrapalus pauciflorus. The sequence goes on from JAANYP010006692.1 coordinate 98,735, forward strand.
CTGCTTCACCCCTAGGACCCCAACCCAATTCTCATGATACAAATACTCCCTCTGCTCCTTCTATCAAACCTACATCCCCACTTATACTATACAAAAGAAAACGGGTTTCAGGAGCTCCTTCCTCCTCAGCCCAAATACAAGAACCAAATATCCCTGTGCAGGAGGACACTTTTGCACAGAATATCCAAAGGTCACCCACTGAGGACACTCTCAACCTCAATTTGGAGGTGGCCATCCCAACAGAGGATGTCCATATGGGTTCTGTGGCTGACACTACGGATGTCTCTGCACAAGAGGCACAGGACAGTGTCAACATCACTAAGACCACACCCATGGCAACAGAGGGTGTGCAAGCACCTTCTGGAAGTCCCCAGTACCAAGAACAGAGGGGCCCAGATGTTTCCACTTCTGGTATTCCTGCTAGTGATAGATCACAAACACCACACTCATTTGCTGATCTTGAGGCTAGTTTGCAACTTATGATTTTAACGGATCCTCAGCTGAAGCCTGTTGTGGCAGTATTTGAATATTACCAGTCTCTTATTGCTGCACACGGGGCACAAATCCAAGCACTCCAAAGGACAGTTGCTGCTCAGAATCAAAGAATGGATTATTTTCATCAGGGATTCACTCTCTGTGGAAATAAGATAATTCAACTTGAGAAGATAATTCGAACCCTAATGGCAAAGATTTTAGGTCCTCCTGGCCAAACCAATGCATCCAAAAAGAGGGAGAATCAGGAGATCCCTAGTTCAGTTCAAGCATCTCCAATTCCTACTCCAACAGTCCCAGATTCTAGGCTAACAGTCCCAACAGCTACTCAAGCTGTTAGCCTAGAAACTCAAGCTGCTCCCATAAGAACAACTGGAGTTGTTATCCGAGAAGGCAGTCAAGCTCCTGTAAGTACAGTCCAAGCTACAACCTTTGCAACCTCCAAAGATAAGGGCAAGGGCATTTTCATAGAATCTCCAAAGCTTAAATTTTCATCTAGAGATGCCCAGGTTGCTCATGATGCTGAATTTTCTAGACAGCTAGCAGAGGAACGGGATAAACTTTTGGACCAGCAAACCCAGGCCCCAATGCAAGATGATGAAACCTTGGGTGATTACTTAAGAGGGTTTTTGGTCAAACAAAATGATAAGAAAATAAAAATGCCAACAGGGCATTTAAAGGCAGAGCACAGAAGGTTTTTGATAAATTTCGCCATTGCAGTTGGGATTCCAAAGAAAATGGCTCAGTCATGGAGCACAGAAAGGCTGAAAGAAGTTGATGACAAGGAGATGGTAAAACGAAATATTGCCAAAGTCTCCCATCAAGTCCAAAGCTAAAAAGAATCAGCTCAAGCTGGTGTCAGTGACCCTTCTCCTCCTATTCAAGCTGCTGCTACTAATCCTCAACCAGAAGCCATTTCACAAGCAAAGCTTGATCAAGTGAAAAAGGTGTTATTTGAGCATCAGCTTCAAAAGGTGATGGAGATTGAAAAGACCCTCGACCAGCATGACTTCTCAAAACCGCCTATTACATACTGGTATGCTAAGTCAATGGATAACATTGATTTAAAATATCATTTTGTAGTCAAAAGAGAAGCTGGTCCTGAGGAAGAGTACAAGAGCATAATGCACATAGTTCAAGGGATGACCAGGGATGATCTTACTAGGATCCACCATGTTGGCTCTGTGAGTCAATCCAGGTCTTCACTACCCCAGGTCAAGCAGGCTATAAAAGATTTAAAAGGTTTTTTTGATCCAGAGTCCATCAGAAAAGATATAGAAGATGCCAAGGTAATGAAGGTTGCAAATGTGGATCTGTATGTGAAATCAAAGACATACAGACTCAAATTTACAAATGGATCCAGCATGTTCTTCAATTTTGAATTCTTTGATCTTCCAAGGGCATGGTTGGTACAAATGAGCTCAGTGAATATATATTTTGTGATAGAGAAGAAATGAAAAGAGAATTTTTGAAGGCAGTCAATCAGAAACTTTCACAATTGTAAGTTTTTGGATGCCTTAGTTTGTAGATAACAGTTTTACTTTGTTTTATTTCCTTATTTGTATAGAAACTAAAAGTCTTGTGCAAAGAATTTAAGTAAGGGGGAGATTGTTGGGAAATATTCTAAGTATGTCAAGCTTTTAGTTAGATTTCTCAAACTGTTAGTAGATATTCTGTGTAATTACAAAGTTCAAGCTGTTAGTTGAAGAAGTTCGAGCTGCTAGTTCAAAAGTTCAAGCTGCCAGTGTTCAAACTCAAGCTGCTCAACAGATAGACTTCAAGCTGCTCAACAGCTCAATAAACAGAAAGTGCTGATTTTCTGGAGAAGATATATTCGAAGATTCAAGCATATCTACTGTCAGAGAAATCAGAGTTGCTCAAGGAAACAAATCAGAAGACATTATATATATACATATAATAGTTTTTCTATTGTAATGCTGCACGTACAAGTTTATTTCAGTTGTAATTGCTTTTCTAATTAAGTTTTCATAAGCCTCTAAGGTTGTAAAACCCTAAGAACAATCTGTGTTCTTCGTCTAATCAAACAGATTAGAGGTGATTGTAATCATTGAGTTTTGACAATACAAGTGATCTTTGATTATTGATTATATTTACATGTTATTTGTTTTGAAAGCTTTTCTTAAAACAGTTAAGTGTTATTCCGCAAACTTCTTAATTGGACTTTGATTCAATACAGGGTTATTGGTTTATACTCTGATTAATTCAAAACCTGTTAATATTAGGCAGTAATTTTGATCTTGACAAATAACGAGTCCAGTTCCACTAAGGATTCCTGTTTGCACGTTAGATAATATCTATGTGACCTACATTCAGCGCTGGCGTGATGTTAACACTGGTAGGATTCCTAAATAGTCATCATGGAATCCTTTAACATAAAAGAATCACTCTTATTTGTTCCGGCGTAGTCATTGTGGACTAGCAGTTTATAGTCACGCAGACTGTTAAACTCGATGTGTGCTAAAAGTGTATATAATCAGCACTAGACACAATGTGCATCAAATGAAGTCGGAGACCGAAGCAAATGTCTTCCTTGTTTCAATATCAATAATATCCAAATGATATATCGATAGAAATGTGTTACATCTCCGTGATTATTGAAACAGAAATCTTTTGAAAGATAACTGAGTGATTGGTGGGGTTAAGTGCATGCATCATTGGGTCCATGACGTCTTTTTCAATATCAAGTCATCTAGGGCTTGATAGATTATGTGGTTTACCCACCCGACACAGTGTAGGTAGGATTATCGTTTCTTCAGATCCTTTATCAACTCTCAGCTCTCAACGTTTTTTCAAATAAGCTCCCTCCGGCTCACTTTTTCAGAAATAAATTCAGTCAGCTTCGAAAGCATGATCTGATGCACCACCATCTCCTATTAAATTATCCCTCTCATTTATATTTTACCTCTTCGACCCTGTCACTATCCCGTGATAACTTACACTTCTCAACTAATAAACCTACAAAACCCTTACCCACAAAAACTATATATGGTTTGCTTCTTGCCTAGGTCTTCCGGATAGAAGAGATATTTATGCCTATCACTCAGATTCGTGCATAATCAGAGTCAGCAAGAAGATTTTCAGCTTTGAAGGTCATGGGATATGATGCTACGTTCAAACTTGTTAATAACTACCGATTAAGTTATAGTTGCTAACATGGTTTTGTGTCGGATGTTACAGTCTCCCCCTGTTAAGGGAATTTCGTCTCGAAATTAGCTCGCGTTCTCCACTGATTGAGCACTTGAGAATAACTGAGGGTATTTTTCGCGAACTGATCTTCGCGTTCCCTTGTAAACTCAGGGCCACGCTTTAAAGTTCCATCGGACTTTTATTATCGGATTTCGGCTGTTCTTTAGTTTCTTGATTTCTCGGTCCATTATTTCTACGGGTTGTTCAATGAAGTTCAACTTATCATCTAGTTCCAGTTCGTCCATGGGTATGACGAGTGTTTCGTCGGACAAGCATCTCTTTAGGTTGGAGACATGGAAGGTATTATGTACATTACTTAGCTACGGGGGCAGATCGAGTCGGTAGGCTACCGACCCGATTCTTTTGGAAATCTTAAATAACCTGATATAACGAGGATTAAGCTTTCCCCGTATTCAAAAACGGATTATGCCCTTCCATGGCGAGACTTTTAACATTACCTGATCTCCTTCTTGGAATTCCAGATCCTTCCTTCTAATATCTGCATAGCTTTTCTGCCGATCCCGCGCGATCTTTAATCAATTCCGAATATGTACTATCTTTTCGGTAGTCTCGTGAATGATTTCAGGACCAGTGATTTGGCTATCGCCTACTTCAGCCCAACAAATCGGTGATCGACACTTTCGCCCATAAAGTGCCTCAAATGGAGCTGCTTTAATGCTCGAGTGATATTGTTGTAGGAGAACTTGACTAACGGTAGGTGTCTGTCCCAACTTTTGCCAAAGTCAACCACACATGCCCTTAGCATATCTTCTAATGTCTGAACGGGCCTGTCACTTTTACCATCGGTTTGCGGATAGTAAGCTGTACTCATATCTAAGCGTGTACCCAAAGCCTCTTGCAATGATTGCCAAAACCTTGATGTGAAACGACTGTCCCTATCTGATATAATCGATACCGGAACTCCATGCCTTGAGACAACTTCTTTAAGATAGATTCGTGTTAGCTTATCCATGTTATCAGTCTCCTTGATTGGAAAGAAGTGTGAAGTCTTCGTGAGTCGATCCACAATCACCCAAATGGTGTCATAACACCAGAAGTTTTTGGAAACTTTGTGATGAAGTCCATGGTTATTTTCTCCCACTTCCACTGGGGTATTTCTGGTTGAACCAATAGTCCTGATTGCTTCTGGTGCTCAGCTTTGACTTTCAAACATGTTAAGCACTTGCTGACATATGTAGCAATGTTAGCCTTCATGTTTGGCCACCTGTATAGGTCCTTCAAGTCGTGATACATCTTATCTGATCCTGGGTGAATAACATATCTTGTCTTATGCCCTTCATCCATGACCAGCTTCCTCAACCCTCCGAACTTTGGTAGCCAAATCCAGTTCATGAAGTATTAGCATCCATCAGTTTTGATTTCAAACTACTCATCCATTCCTCGCAAGGCTTCATCCAGCAGGTTCCCCTCCTTGACTGCTTCCTTATGTGCTTCGAGAATCTAAGAGTTTTGGTTTGACTGTATAGTCATGACCAAAGCTCGGAATCTCAAAGGCTTAACCCGTTCTTTTTGGCTTAAGGCATCAGCTACAACGTTTGTCTTTCCAGGATGATAACGGATCTTGCAGACGTAATTGCTAAGCAGCTCAAATTGTCTCATGTTTAACTCCTTCTAGTTCAGAATATGTTGAAGGCTCTTGTGGTCCGTAAACACCGTGCACTTTGTATCGTAAAGGTAGTGCCTCCATATCTTGAGAGCAAATACCACAGCTCCACTCCAGGTCATGTTTCGTGTAGTTTACCTCATGAACTGTAAGTTGCAGCGATGCATAAGTGATAACCTTGTCTCTTTACATTAACACACAACCCAATCCATTGTGTGAGGCATCGTAGTAAACCACGAAATCTTCTGTTCCGTCCGATAAGGGCAAAATAGGTGCACTACACAACCCAATCCATTATGGGAGGCATCGCAGTAAACCACGAAATCTACTATTCCTTCCGGTAAGGACAGAATAGGTGCACTACACAACCTTTGCTTTAACTGTCGGAATGTCGTTTCCTGATTTTCACCCCAGTTGTACTTCACATCTTTTCGAGTCAATTCAGTTAGGGAACTAACTATCTTTGAGAAGTTTTCAATAAATCACCTATAATAACTGGCAAGACCTAAGAACCGATGGATTTCTGTGGGAGTTCTAGGAGTTTCCCAGTTCTTAATGACCTCGTTTTTTGATGGATCTACTTGTATTTCCTGGCTATTTATCTCATGCCCAAAGAATTTTACTTCTCGCAGCCAAAAATCACACTTGGAAAATTTGGCGTATAGCTGTTCTTTCTCTAGAAGCTCCAAAATTAACTTCAGATGCTGCTCATGCTATTTTTTTCTCCGGGAGTAGATAAGGATGTCATCTATGAAGACAATCACGAATTTGTCTAGATAGGGTTTGCATACACGATTTATGAGATCCATGAATACTGTTGGTGCATTGGTCAAACCAAATGGCATCACCTGAAACTCGTAATGACCATAACGAATTCTGAAAGCTGTTTTTGGGGTATCCTCCTCCCGCACTTTAACTTGATGTATCCAGACCGCAAATGAATCTTAGAGTAGTAAATGGATCCTCGCAGCTGATCGCACAGTTCCTCGATTCTAGGGAGAGTGTATCGGTTTTTGATTGTTAACATGTTCAGCTCTCGGTAATCGATGCACATCATAAAGGATCCGTCCTTCTTCTTTACAAATAAGACCGGAGCTCCCCAGGTGAGGAACTAGGTCATAATCCTTTATTAAACAGTTCTTGCAGCTGATCAGATAATTCTTGCATCTCTAACAGTGCCAATCGGTAGGGTGCCCGTGCCACAGGTGCAGCTCCAGGCACTAAGTCAATTTGAAATTCTACTTGCCTAGCCAGTGAAAGTCCAGGCAAGTCTTCAGGAAAGACTTTTGGGTAGTCACGAACTACCGGGATTTCTTCGAGTCACTTCTCCTTTGACTCCTTTTCCACTAGTTGAACTAATACTACTTGACAACCTCTTCGAAGGCACTTTAGCGTCCTCAAACAAGAGATGACATTCAACTGGTGATTCTTTCTTTCTCCTTGCAATGTTAGGACTATCTTCTTCCTAAGCGGTATCCGCACAACCCTTTTACTGCACAGGATTTTGGCATGATTGTGTGACAACCAATCCATACCAATAACTACGTAGAAGCTTTCGAGTTCGATAGGCATGAAGTCTATCTTAAGGGGATGATCTGCTAATATTAGTGTGCACTTCCTAATTACACTATTTGCTTCAATTAGTTTTTCGTCGGCTTGTTCTATAGCATAAGTACTGTCTAAAGGGGAAAGAGTGGCATTTAATTGTTTACTAAACTTAGCAAATATAAAACTCCTGTTAGCCCCAGTATCAAACAGCACATAAGAATACAAATCATTAAGAAGGAATGTACCCGTTACTACGTTGGGATCTTGACGAGCATCACCGGCTCCCAACTCAAAGGCTCTCCCTTGAGCTCCACCACCGTTCCTTAACTTTGGGCAGTCCTTCTTCAAGTGTCTAGCTATCCCACATTCGAAGCAGCTCCTTTGCGTGGCGCTATTGTTTCCGCTGGCATTGTACTTACAATACTGGGTCAGATGACCAAGTTTCTTGCATTTCCCGCAAGGAGTTGGACAGGGACCTACGTGGTGGTAGGTGCATCGGTTACACAACGGTTTGTTGCCGGTATAGACCTTCCTTGGCTAAGTCCCAGCAACGAATGCGTTGATGGTTTCAGGCTTTTTGGACTGTGAGCCCGAACCTTTCCTTGATTTGTCCTCCCACTTCCTCTTGTTCTCCCCTGCCTTGGCTTCCATTCGTCTTTCCACTTGATCCATCAGATTATTCGCCATCCGAATGGCGCCTTGAATTTTAGTTGGGTTGGATGCGGTGACATTCCATTGAATTTGAGGAGCGAGTCCCCAAATGTAGCGCTCAATACGCTTGTACTCCGGAGTGACCATTTGTGCGCACAGTAGGCTTAACTCGTGGAAACGGTTAGTGTATCCGGCAACATCCGTACCCGTCATCTTGAGATTCCAAAACTCAGATTCCATCTTCTGTAGTTTGTTTCTGGGGCAATACTCATCCGTCATCATTTGCTTCAACTCAGTCCAGGCGAGTTGGTAAGTCATGTCGATTCTAACTGACTGGACATACGAGTTCCACCAAGTCAGTATGTTATCCTACGGAGTGTGAGTAGCAAACTTGACCTTTGCGTCCTCGTTACAGCCGCTAACGCGGAACACATACTCATGTTTCTCGAACCAGTGAACTAGTCCGATAGCGCCTTCCGTCCCGTTAAAGTATCGGGGCTTATAGCTTAGAAATCCCTAATTCCACACCCTTTTTGGCTGGTGTCGGTACCTCCCATAGTGCGGCTTGCTTCTCCGTCACCATTTGTAGTGCTGTTCCGGTTGGTCTCATAGGTGGCTATAGCAGCTGCCACTCGTTGAGCAATGAGTTGCTCGATCTCAGCTGTGCTCATGGCTTTCTTTGGCGGCATTATCTTAAGGTTTAAAGAAAGAACATAGTGTGAAAAGTTGAGTTTTAAAGGTTCGAATTTTCTTAAGGCATAAAGTTCCATAACATTAAACACCAATGCATAGTTAAACTTAATTTTTCAATAATAAAGGGCTTGATACATAATTTCTTACATAGGGGTCGAGTTGTTACCTGTCCAATTCTAATTTAAACACATACATTCATAGTTCTTAAAAATATAATAATAGAAAAACACTAAATGTGGGAGTGATCGGGGGTCTCTCCCTGCTCCAGGGCATGGAGGCGTTGTGTCAGCGCCTCGTTGCGTGCCTCGCAGTCGGCCAGTCTATGACGGAGTTCCTCCGGTCCATCTTGTTGGATAGTTAAAGCGTGCTGGTTGGCCCAATAGATATTTGTATTCTACATTTCTTCATGCTCGATCCTCGAAGTGATCTCCCCGATGTCCTGGTTGAGTAGTCGGATCTGGAGATCGTGTCGGGTGGCTCTTGCCACCAGCAGAGGCACTGTCTGGTCTGCGGGCTCCTGGGTGAGTGGTGGGGTTGGTGTGGAGGATGGTCGTCCGACTTCGAACTGGGAGGGGATTCCCTCCTCTTGCCTCCACTCTCGGAGGGTCTCGGGCTTCCGGCCCCATCTACGGGGGTTTGCCCATCGCTGCGGTGGTGGTCTTGGTTGAGGAGCCGGGATTGGGATAGACTCCCGTCTCGACATCATCACCCTATTTTGGGGTGTGAACAGCATACGCAAGCCGTTGGGGTGGGGACGATATTGTTTATACGATGGAAGCTTGGGGTGGTATGGGGTGTAAGACGGGGCCACTGTGGTGGGTCTTCTCCGGATGGTTCTACCCCTCCGCTGGAGGGTTCGTCTTCCTTTATGGGTTCTTCCTCGGAGTCCCCCATCGGGTCTTCTTCTTCGGAGGGGACTTCCTCCTCTGATGGGTCCTCTTCCTAGGATGGGTCCTCTTCTATGAACAGCTCCGTGACCTCCGGGCTTAAAGGGGTGTACTCATACTCGGAGTCAGACAGGATGATGATTGTGTTGTTCGACATGTTCCTCTCTTCAAGGTCCATTTATAGTATTTAATTATTGACAAAGTATTTTATAAAATTTGTAAGACTTAAGTGTAGTTATAGTCTAGGGTACTAATGCAACCTAGTTCACTATAACTATGGCTCTGATACCAATCTGTCACACCCCGTTACCCTGCTTGGCAACGTAGCATGGCGTTGTTGGTACACCCTGTGTGACAATAGCAGTCTAGATATGTAATAGATAGTCATATGTAATAGATAAGGCTTTATTAATACAAGTCATGTGTGTTTGTTCATGATTGTGTATGATGTCTACATTTGCATGTTAGGTTCTTGATTGTGAAGATAAGTTCTTGAAGTGAAAATAAGTTCGTATAGGCATAGGCCATGAACTTAAGTCACAGAATACGAACTTAGCTTGCCTAAGTTCGTATGTTCTTGGGCTTGAACTTATAAGTTCGTGGGCTTGGGCCTTGAACGAACTTAGGTGTTATAATATGAACTTATTCAGTTATTTTCATCAACTTTGGTGAAATATGATTTTCAGAGCTTGTGAAAGTGTACATACGAGCTAGAAGTGATTTTAGAGAGTTTTAGAAGCAATACATCGTGTGGGGTCGGTTGTTTTATCGGCTAGCATTGTGTTCGGCTCCGTGTTTCGCACGTGATCAATTCATTAAGCGTCTAACGAGGATTCCGCACTCGTTGGACGTCGTCGCGGAAGCATAGTCATAATCAAGTGAATGACCACCATATGGACGTTTTTCAAAATACATTAATATAACTTCAAAATATAATATTATTTTACATAGCCCGAATAAAATAAAGAGTAGTTCGCAAGTTACAGAGATTTAAATACATAAGTAAATTATAAAAAATGATGCAAATAAATCTCCGAGTTTTGAAAATGATGCGACTCCAAAATGGACGGAAGCCTTGGAATGCTTCCGATGCTGTGCACGTGCCTTAATTACCTGAAAATACACGCTAAATTACGTTAACAAAATTGTTGGTGAGTTCATAGGTTTACACGTAAAGATGACTTGTATGGACATCCATAGTTGAGTTTGAATTTATAAAACATAAATTCCATGTTATGTATTACATAAAACCATCATGCAACCGAAACTTAATTATTAGTTGCCCTGTGTAGTATTCCCCAATGTACTACTGCAATGTTAAATACATATGCACCCTTTAGCAGTTGGAGCGACCAACCTAGGTGGGGGACATTAATCCCGATAGATCTATCCATAATATATTAGCGCTTACATAAAATGTAACTAACGGTTCATTATCTGAGGGCTGATGGGACCACATGTGTAATACATAATAGAAATAAAGCAGCATCTGTGTTCATATGAAAATGTACCATGTATTTCTACCCCAAAACATAACAGTGTGAAAATAGGGGCTATGAAAACTCACCGTAACTTGATTGCAAAACAAGCGTAAAAATGTAGATTTTGTTCATGACGTGAGATGCGACTTGAGGTGTTTAACCGAGTCATAGATGATATAAGGGACTTAATAACTCCCATATATATAATAATATGTATGTATTAATGTTTTTATGTTTTAATTCACCCAACTTAACAAGTTTTTAAATGAAAGACACTTAAAACTACTATGTACAAAGAATTTTTCAAGTTAAGAACGACCATTTTTTGAGGTGTTTAGGTTAGGAAAATGCTCGTTAAAAACCCTATGTTGGCCATTTTTGAGCTGTTACACTTCCGGGTTCCCAAATAATATTTGGGGGCTCAAAACTCCGTATTAAATTATTAAAACCTCCAGATAATTAGTTAAGAGAAATATCTAACTTTTGAAACAAGAATCAACTCATTTCGTTAAGTATGAATTAGTTATAATTTTTCAAAGTCGATGTAATATTTCTGCCGGAAATCCGGATTTAATAACTTGAAACAACTTGTGATTCTTGTTGTTTATTCATAAACCAGATGTATAAAAGACTATGAAACACATTTATATAACTTGTTTTCATATTATTTGTACTTACATTATGTGTTTATATATTTATAAACACATTAGATGAAAGCAAACTTAAAACAAAACTAGTGATTTATAAACTTGACTTTTTATAAAATTTGTTGTTCTTGGTGATAATATATATATATTATACCAGACTTATATAAACAAAAATATAAGAGGTTATAAGTTAGTATTTACTTACTTTGATGAATTATAAGAATGAAAATGAGTAGAATATTTGATCTTGAACTTGTTGCACCAAAGAAACTCTTGAAAAGCTTGAATTCTTGAAGAATAAAGAAAGAAAACAACTTTGGTTGTGTGTGTGTGTGGCTATGGACGATTTTTGGATAGTAAAATGAGAAGTTTTGCTCTTGCAAAGGTGTGAGGATAAATGTGAAATGAGCACCCTATTTATAGAGAAAGTTTGGTCTTGCAAATGGAGGTTGAGTGAGGATTTGGGTGAAGTGAAAGGAGATGATGAATGAGGAGTTGATGGTGATTGTGTAAGGCTATTTTAATAAAAAAAGAAGTCAAACTCTATAAAGTACTACTTATGGCCAGATTTTATGATGTATTTTCAATTTTTTTTGTATAAAAGTATTTACAATGTATTCTTTTATTTCCCTTTTTATGTAATTTTATAAATACTTATGCAGATACTAGTTTTGGGTAATTGTTTTTGTCTTGCATAATTAAAGTTATGTAAGTTTGTTAATGCATGATTTGTGTCACTAATCTTAATTTAATTATGTACTTAGTTGAATTAATCCATCATATTGTAAATCGATCGGATTAATTAATTTGTCATTTCATGTCACCGATTAAATTGTTTCTAATTGAATTGAATTTCCTTATGAACCTTGTTAATCACCTTGATTAATTGCTAATGACCATGATTACATTATAAATTGCTAATAACTACTGAGTAAGTTATAGTTGCTAACCTGGTTTTGTGTCGGATGTTACATATTGCCTCAGTTTCGATCCCTAAAACTGCAAGGGAGGTTTTTCTCATCCAGGGTGGCATCAGGCAATGATTGATGAAATGGTAGCATTACATAATAATGGGACTTGGGAGTTGGTGCCTCTAGTACTAGGAAAATCGACAGTAGGATACCGATGGTTGTTCACTCCAAAAATCGGACCAGATGGTAAACTTGACCGTCTTAAAGATCGCTTGGTTGCAAAGGGATATATCAGATCTATGACCTGAACTACAGTGACACATTCTCTCCTGTCGCCAAAATGACAAGTATCATAGTACTCTTGTCAATGGCAGCTATGTGTGATTGGCCGTTAGATCAACTTGACATTAAAAATGCTTTTCTCCATTGTGATTGAAAGAGGAAGTCTATATGGAGCAACCATCGGGGTTTGTTGCTCAGGGCGAGTCTGGATTGGTTTGCAATGTTAAAGAAGTCTCTCTATGGCCTAAAGCAATCGCCTAGAGCTTGGTTTGGAAAATTTAGTTCAGTGTTCAAAATGTTGGAATGAAAAGAAGTGCAACAGATTATTCAGTGTTCTATTCTGTATCAGAGACACGGTGCATCTACTTAATTGTGTATGTAGACGACGTAGTCATCACTAGAAATGATTGTGAAGGGATACAACAATTGAGAGATCACCTATTCAAGCACTTTCAAACAAAGGACATGGGTAATGTTAGGTATTTCCTAGGAATTGAAGTGGCAAAGTCTAAGGATGGAATCTCAATATCACAAAGAAAATATGCCCTGGACATTCTGGAGGAAGCTCATTTGACAGACTGCAGACCTGTTGAATCACCAATGGATCCTAACGTCAAACTCCTTCCAGATGAGGAGAGCCTCTAACTGACCAATGGAAGTATAGGAGATTGATTGGTTGACTAAACTATCTCACAGTAACTCGTCCAGATATCTCGTTTGCTGTGAGTATTCTAAGTCAAATTCTGAATAACCCTTTTGAATCTCATTAGGAGGCAGCTCTACGAATTCTGAAATAAATTAAAGGAGCTCCAGAGAAAGGTCTATCGTATGAGAATAAAGGGAATTTCGAGGTACAGTGTTATACTGATGCTGTCTATGGTAGGTGTCCCTTTAGTAGGAGATCAACCTCAGGGTATTGCGTTCTCTTTGGAGGGAACTTAGTATCTTGGAAAAGCAAAAAGCAAAGTGTGGTTGCAAGATCAAGTGAAAAAGCCGAGTATCGGGCGATGGCCAATGCAGCATGTGAACTTATCTGTATCAAGCATCTTCTAGAGGAATAAAAATTATGCAAGGTGTCACCAATGAAACTTATCTGTGACAACCAAGCAGCTCCTCATATTTCCTCTAATCCTATTTTCAATGAAAGAACGAAGCACATCAAGATTGACTTTCACTTTATCTGTGACAAAAGCATTTATGGTTTTATTTGCACTGAGTTCGTTAATTCGAATAATCAGCTGGCAGATGGTTTTACTAGATCCCTTCGAGGACCTCAAATTGAGAATATATATACATATATATATATATATATATATATATATATATATATATATATATATATATATATATATATATATATATATATATATATATATATATAATGGTGAAAAATAAATTTTAGAAGTCACAAAGGTTGTTTTCAGTATTTAGATTTGTCATGTTTTCATTTTTCACTCATATTTAAAAGTTTTTGTTATTCAAATCTGTGTTTTTTGTAAATTTTTGTGTAAGTTGCACACCAACTGTTTAATGTAATGTCTAAATGTAGGACCCAAAAGGTTTTCCAAGTGTATAGTTCTAAGCTGTAGAGAGGGGGGGGGGTGAATACAGCTATTTAAAAAACTTAACAATCTTTTCTCAACGTTTGTGTATATTATTAACAAGTGTTAATTACAAACATGCTTTAATACGGAAAGGTTCAAGTTGAGATGACAGATACAACAGTTGTTCATCTAATCTAAGACACAATGACTACACTCACTGAGATGCACTCTTTATTTTTACAAGACTCAGATGGACAGCTTAAGCATAAACAGCTTAGACACACTCTACTCTTGTATATAAGCAGACTTGCATGCATGGAATAACACACTTCAATGCACGTTCTGATTTCACACTCTTGATTTTCTCACAATCCTTAGAAGCTTCCTTTTATACTCAAAAGGAGAATCTCAGTGAAGCTTCTTCATTGGACAGATGAGATAGTGGAAAGTCTTTCCAAAAAGACAAGACACCTTTCTGCACGTTCTGATAAAGCATATTTGTCTTCACATGGCTGAATCTTTGTCTTTTCCTTTTTGTCATTGTTGCATAAGGCTTTAACCAAAAGAGGAATGTCAACTTTGCATCTTTCTTCTTTTGCTAATGTCATTTTGATATAATAAAAGGTCTGTCACCCTTTTCAGATATCCGTTTGTCTTCATGTAACAGAACAGCGTGGGCAGGCTGTGCAGTTCTGTTTTCCACTTTGTCTTCAACTTGTAAACTGATCTTGTAGCCAAAAACTATACATGAGGACTTGGAAACATAATCCAATAAAGTGTTTAACCTGTTCACAAAGAACAGAACACTTGTAAACTGTCCAAGCTGCTCAGCAGAATAGAGCAGCATAGACAGCTTATGTCCAGCCTATTCAGTAGCCAGAACAGCTTGGACGGACTGCCTTTGTTGCAACGAATGCAACATGGTAAACAGCTTTGGGCTGATATTGCAAATCACTTTTCAGGTTTCAATAAGGCATAACCAGGCCTTAAATTATACCTTCAAGTGCATCAACAGGTTTGATAAAAAATCTCCCCCTCAGATGTAGAGCAGGTTTGACTGAGACCTTTTTTTGCCAAACAATCTCCCCCTATATGCAATAATAAGTCTGAGCTAATTTGATCAATAATCACTATGTATTTTTACAGTACATTTGCTGTAATAAAATTACAACATCTGGGTAAAGTAAAAGATCAGTTTATATACATACTGATTTTGATTACAGAAAACAACACATGTTTTTACAAGAGTACAACAAATGTACTAATGTATATTTCAACTAATGTAAATAAGAAAAGTTACAACATATGTAACAAAGTACAACAGATGTACAAAAGAGTTCAACAACTTGGACTGTTGAGGCTGGGAGCAGATAATGGCAAGCCTGTCCAACAGATGGACAACTTCCATTCTTCACCTACTCAGATAGTAGGTGGACTTCACTGCAGTGGTGGTGGTAGTCCTTCTTCAAACATTTTTTTAAATTCATCCCTTGTTTCCTTCAGATCTTGAATTTCCACTCTGAGAAACATAAATTTAGGATCTTGAAGTTCACCTCTTTCATAAAATCCTCTGAGCTGGTCCCAGACGGCTGCTCTCCACTTGCTGGATTGCCTGAATGAAGTTGCAAGTCTGAAGGCTGCAAGCTGTCTCAGATCCACCTTGTATAGATCTGTTGTTCTCTGAAAGCACTTCTTCTGTGTCAGGGGATCTACAAAAAATGCCCCCAACTTAGGTTCTTCAATTACTTTGCCTTCTTCAAACTCTACTCCACTGGGCAGGCTGTAGTCAACTCCTTTCATTTCAACAGCATAGTCACCTTGTTCAATCAAGATGAGGAGTTCCTCCAGCTCAGAATCCTTTCTTGTCCTCTTGGTCTTTATCTTGGGGTAAGTCACAGAAACACCCTCACTTACTTCTTTTGAGATCAGGCCAAGATCTTTTACTCTCTTCATCAGCTTCTTAACATATGCCCTGATAGTCTTAGCCGTTACAGTCTTAGACTGGCTCAGGGCAACTGCCAGCTCAACCTATTCCCTGTACCCCATCTGTGCAACATCAGTGTAGTCATAAGTTTCCAGTTCTGGGCCTGTTGCACCCATCCTAGTTATTTGCAATTTCCACTGTTTTTCCTTTTCTTGATGTGGGGACAGCTTTGACAATTGCTTCCTTGGCTAGTCTTCTATCAGCAACATCATGAAACTTTTTCCTTGCCAAGTTGTCAAAGTGGAACTGGGCTATTTTGGGGGTTGATTTCTTTTTGGCAAGGGATTTTCTTTGGTATGATCTGAGAGATGAGGTGGGGGATTGTGGAGAGGTGAGAGGTTCGGATTGGACAGGTTTGGAGACTGGGTCAGATGCAGGTGGGTTGGCCTGTTCCATAGTCTCAGGTGCCACAGAGGCACCAGCCACAGAGGCTTCAGGTCAACAAATGAACCAGGGTGAGAAGCCTGCTCCCCCTCTGCCACAGAGGTAGAGGGTGCACACTTAGACATAGCTGGTTTGGCCTTCTTGTGGACAGGCCCAGCTTCTTTCGTTTCCAGAGCACCCTTTTCCTGTTCACCTTCCTTTCCAGCAGCTGATTCTCAAGCAGCTTCCAACAGTTTTCTCTGCACATCCAAAGAAGGAATTTTTGTTTTGCTTGCCTCTTTGAATGCAAGAGATATGGCAGCTTTGGCAGATGCTTCTTCTTTTATCATTATATCCAGGGCTTTGAGCTGTTCATCTCTGAGCTCAAAGTATTTTTCAATTGGAACACTCATTTCTTTAGCCCTGGCTTTGTCAAGTTTTAGCGCAGCTGCTTTCTGTCGGTCAGGATCAACCACCGCTTTTACTTTTCCTTTAGTTGTTGTAGTAGTAACAGCTTCAGGAATGTCTTCCTCTTCTTCTTCCTCCAGAATAAGATGCCTCCTTTTGCTGCTTTGCATGTCCTCAGGAATGAATTCCTCCCCCTTAGACTGTGCAGGGTTTGGAGATTCAGCCTGAGTAGGCTGTGCAGCTTCAGGTTGATGAGAGGCATCCTCAGCTGGACCAGTACCTGTACCAGATGCACCTGTTGTTTGACAAGTAGATGCTGATTTCTCCTTAGGAGAAGTAGTTTTCTCCCCCTTAGACTTACTCTTAGAGGCGGACAACTTCTCCCTCTTTGAAGGAGATGGACCAACACCTGGTCTGCCTGAAGAAATCAGCAGGCTTTGTAGCAGTTTTGGCAACAGGTTTGGGACCAACTAGGCTATGCACTAAGAAAGCCAGGTTGTCCTTCACCTCTCCAAGTTGGGAAAGACGGGTTTGGATAGAAGCGGATGGGGAATCAGCAAGAGAGGTCAGCTTAAGAATATTTTCTCGATAAGAAGCTGTGAATAGCAAACATTGAAGCTGTGCAAGATTCAACTCAAGAGAGTCCTGCACATCAGCAAGGTTTACTGACACCGAATTTGAGAGAGAAACTATTAGAGTGTTGAGGCTGACCAGTGTATCAGGAAGTGTAGAACTGCAGGTAGTAAGGAGAGTGGACAGCTGTTGAGATATGGCTGTCATAGAGGACACAGAGTCCTGTTGGTGTGAAAGAATTGAGGGGAGGGAAGTGGAGACGTTTTGCAGCTGTGCAGTGAGTGCAAGCAACTGTGAGGAGGTGTCACTTTGAGGAGTGGAGGGGAAGGAATTCTTGAACACATCAATGAATCCTTGAAGCTATTCAGACACAGAGTCTGAAATGAGAGAGGGTAGAGAAGACATTGAAGTTTCTAAAGAGCCAACTTTGTTGGTCAGCAAAGAAAGCTGATCCTTCAAAGGTGGATCTTTAGGGGATGGAGGAGTATGGGTAGACTGTTTTGATTGAGTAGATGGAGATGATGAGGATGAGGCTGTTGTATGGGGATGTGATGGAGAAGGAGAAGGTACTTTTGAGAGAAGCTCCATAGCCTGGGCAAAAGTAATGTGGCCCAGCTTGGAGGGGTCAATATGTCCTTTAGCAGTGGCTGTAACTGCATCATCAGGAGAGGGGGTAAACGTTGGTAGCCTTTTAGATGCTGCTTGTGTTGCAGCACCCTCATTAAGGCCAGGGGCTGTTCCCTCTGCAGCACCTTGGTTTAAAGGTACCTCATCATTGGGAGATGGGATGTGCATTTCAACATCAGCAGTGGTGAAACCTGCTGATGGAGTTTGCATAGAAGGAGCAGCCTCACCAAAGGGATGTCTGTTCCCTGTGGGTCATCAGCTTGGGTAGTTGGTCCTTCAGCAACTGTTTGGTGTAGATCAGCTGCATCAAGAGGAACAGAAATTTGAGGTTGTGCTACTGGTTGGTTTAAACCAGCGGTGTGGGCACCTCGTGTAGACTCAGGGTGTAAAGAAGTATGAAGTGGAGACTGTGTGGACTCAGTATGGAGTGGAGAGAACTCCTGTCTTTCAATATTCTCAGCCTGTTGGGAGGCTGGAATAGTTGATGTGGTTTTCTCCTTATGTACAACTGGTTCCTGTTGAGAGGAACCGGAGGGTCTAGGCTGACTTGGGGTAGACACAGGTTGGAGTGAAGCAGACTCCAGTTGTGCTGACCCTTCTCCCAAAATAGGAGAGGCAGCAGGGTGTGCTTCTTTGAAAACTGAACACTGTTGAGAGGGAACGGAGGGGCTGGTTTTGGCTATTTTGGGGGTTGATTTCTTTTTGGCAAGGGATTTTCTTTGGTATGATCTGAGAGATGAGGTGGGGGATTGTGGAGAGGTGAGAGGTTCGGATTGGACAGGTTTGGAGACTGGGTCAGATGCAGGTGGGTTGGCCTGTTCCATAGTCTCAGGTGCCACAGAGGCACCAGCCACAGAGGCTTCAGGTCAACAAATGAACCAGGGTGAGAAGCCTGCTCCCCCTCTGCCACAGAGGTAGAGGGTGCACACTTAGACATAGCTGGTTTGGCCTTCTTGTGGACAGGCCCAGCTTCTGTCGTTTCCAGGGTCCTTTTAACAAACTTGTCCCTGGATTTGGATTTTTCAGTAGGAGCAGCTTCTGGATCCACCCTCACAACAGAGGGTCCTTCAACGAATCCTAGCAGCCTCCTCATTGGAGTAAAGAGAGGAGGCTCATTTGGGAGAACCGGAGTGTAGAAAACTCTATTTCCTATAACAGGAAAAACAGCAGTAGGATGTAAAGGCTGAGAGTTGTACAGATGCTCACCACAAACATACTTGAAAATGAGGCTCAGAAATCTAGGATAACGAACAGCAGCTGGACGTGTCTCCTGCTGCACCAGATTCCTCAAATTCATGAAAATCCATCTGGCCATGTTGATTGTAGTCCCATCCACAAGTTGTAGGACTATAGGGATCTCATCACGGCTTAGTTGGTCAAAGAAACCAACCTTACTGCTAAAGCACATGACCACTGAGGCAAACAGAAAACTGTAGGTAGGAGACAAATCCTTCCTGAAGAGCGTTGCCCCAACCTTTGGTTCTACTACATTAAAGAAGTGCAGCAGATTCTTCATCTGTTCATCTTCGGCCTGAGGCTAATCATATGTTTCAGCCACTGGGAGACGAAGAGCTTCCCTGATCAAACGAGTGTTGATTGCAATGGTCTGAGTCCCATTGAGTATGTTTCCCTTGATGACTTTGGTATCTGGGTTGTAGGCACAGGTTTACCAGAACTCATATACCATCTCCTGATACAGGACACCAACACAGGCAGTCATGGCATAGTTCAACGGATGAACTTTCAGAAACTCGACCATTTCATCGTGGCCTTTCCCCACATAGTTTTTGGGGATGGTTAGGTTTGCAAGGTAGTTGGTAGGTTTCAGGGTTAGCATTGTGGTGACTGATGGATGTTTTTGAACATCAACACCAACAAACACTGGTAGAAAGGTTGTTACGGTGAGCCATTTGGGAAGTAGTGAGAGTAGTAGAAGCACAGGACACTTAGTTGAGGGTTTAGGGTTCTTAGGAGGTTATGGAAGTAGTGAGGATGACGAAGATGAAAACGTAGTGGGTATTTATAGGATTTGAATGTGAGTGGGTATGAGAGAGAAACATTTGGGCGGTTGATTTGAAATGGTCGTTAACGGAAAACGGAACGGTCATCCATGTCAGACCGTTTGTCAGACTACTTGAGCCCTCTTTATTCACTAACACACGTAAACACACATTATCCGTAGTAATTAAGTTAAATAAAAACAAAAGGTAAGTAACTTAACTATGAAGAAAGGTAATTAAAACTAAGGATATAAGCTGATGGTCAAACCTGTGATGAGCAGGGTCATCACAAACTGTTCACTCTTCAGGCTGTTCCTTCAACCTGTTCAGCTATGCAACAACAGGTTGTGTTCAATAGCTGATTAGGTTACAAGACAATGTCTTGTATGACAGATTGGAAGAGTGAGCAGGGTGGAGGTTTGATCATCAGATCAGGCTTGACATATAAGCTGTTATTGTCAAACCTGTTATACGCTCTAGCTGTTCAAGTTTTTTGCAGAAGACGACTAAGTATAGAACATGCATAGCCTGTTCTGTCTAAGCTGTTCTGCGAAACTTGAGCAGTGTGAGACATATAATGACTTAGAACATTTTGGACACTTAGTCACTTTTGTTTAACATGCCCAGCTTGCTTACTAGATAATTAAATCTGTTTTCATCAAGAG
Organism: Centrapalus pauciflorus; assembly: GCA_020465985.1. Classification (NCBI taxonomy): domain Eukaryota; kingdom Viridiplantae; phylum Streptophyta; class Magnoliopsida; order Asterales; family Asteraceae; genus Centrapalus; species Centrapalus pauciflorus. Next base: position 119,322 of record JAANYP010006692.1, read on the forward strand.
GTTTGGTGAAAATGTCTGCAAGTTGTTCATCTGTGGAAATAAAACTTACCACCACATTACCTTTCTGAATGTGATCCCTGATGAAGTGATGTCTGACCTCTATATGCTTTGTTCTGGAGTGAAACACCGGATTGTTTGAGATAGCTATGGCACTTGTATTGTCACACAGAATAGGAGTTTTCCTATATACAAGTCATAGTCTTCAAGCTGATGCTGCATCCACAGAATCTGCCCACAGCAGCTTCAGCAGCAATGTACTCAGCTTCAGCAGTAAAAGTAGAAACTGAATTCTGCTTCTTGCTACACCAACTTATCAACTTACCACCAAGGAGTTGACATCCACCTATTGTGCTTTTCCTGTCTAGCCTGCATCCTGTAAAATCAGAATCTGAATAACCTGTTAGCTCAAGGCTTTAGTCTTTGGGATACCAAAGACCCAAACCTGGTGTACCCTTCAGGTATCTGAAGATTCTTTTCACAGCGGCTAAATGTGATTCTTTTGGATCAGCTTGGAATCTAGCACATAGACAAGTAGCAAACATATTATCAGGTCTACTAACAGTTAAGTACAACAAGCTCCAATCATGCCTCTGTAAGCTGTTACTGAAACAGCTTTGCCACTGGCATCTGCATCCAATTTTACATTGGTTGCCATTGGGGTTTTAATAGGAGACCGTTGATCAAATTTAAACTTTTTCAATAGATCTAAAGTACACTTTCTTTGATTTATGAAAATTCCATTTGAGGTTTGTTTAACCTGTAATCCCAAAAAGAAAGTATGTTCTCCCATCATACTCATTTCATATTTTGATTTCATGAGTAATGAAAAATTCTTGCATAATTGCTCATTAGTAGGACCAAATATTATGTCATCCACATATATTTGAACAAGCAAAATATCAGACATCACCTTCTTTATGAACAGTGTGGTATCCACTTTACCTCTGGAATACCCATTGCTCATAAGGAAATCAGTAAGAGTGTCATACCAGGCTCTAGGGGCTTGTTTTAGACCATAGAGGGCTTTGTCCAACTTATAGAGAAAACCTAGATGATGTTTATTTTCAAAACCTGGAGGCTGCTTGAAATAAACTTCCTCTTGCAGCTTTCCATTCAAAAATGCACTCTTCTTATCCATTTGAAATACCTTCATGCTTTTGTGAGCTGCGTAGGCTAGAAACAAACAAATTGCCTCTAGCCTAGCCACAGGAGCAAATGTTTCATCGTAGTCAATGCCTTCCTCCTGTCTGTAGCCCTGAGCAACTAGTCTTGCCTTATTTTCTAATGACATGACCTTGCTCATCCATCTTGTTCCTGTAAACTCATTTGGTGCCAATTATAGTTTACCTTTAGGAGCAGGGACCAGCTTCCATACCTTGTTTCTCTCAAACTGATTGACTTCCTCTTGCATGGCAGTGATCCAATTGGCATCTTTAAGTGCTTCTTCCACTTTCTTTGCTCCATTAGGGACACAAAGCTAAAGAACATACAAAAGTTCCCTAAGCTGTCCCATCTCGTTTGTACCCCTTTGTTGATGTCACCAATTATTTTATCATTGGGGTGACACCTGATCCACTTAGGATCATTTCTCAATGAGGATTCTCCTGAGTTGTTTGCAACTTCAACATGTCCTGTTGAACAGCTCTCAAGATTTTCAGACACACTGATATCTTGAGCCTGTTCACTTGTTGAGCATGACTCTCCATTGTTGAACATATCAGCAGAGGATCCAGGAAAATCAGCATTGATTGGTTCAGGACATGAAGTTGTAATTAAGTCAGTACACTTATTCACACAGGGTGTATCAACATAATCATCATCATGCCCATCATGGTTAGCAGGTTCCACTCTAGATGTAGTGGAAGCTTTTGAGTCCTCTTCACTGTTTGAGTGCATGAGATCATAAAAGTTGAATTCTCCTAAAACTGATTCAGGAACAACTTTGGTGGAAGCACTTCTGGACTCTTCAAACGTGACATTGATAGATTCATGTATCACCTTTCTCTTGTTGTTGTATACTCTGTAGGCTTTGGAGATAGTAGAATATCCAACAAACACACCTTCATCAGGTTTGGGTTCAAACTTTGCCTGTTGGTCCCTTTGATTCAGAATGAAGCAGGGACATCCAAACACATGGAAGTAGCTAATATTTGGCCTCCTCCCTTTGAGCAGCTCATAAGGAGTCTTATCGATCCTGTTCACCACTAAGGATCTGTTTTGGGTGAAGCAGGCAGTGTTAACAGCTTCAGCCTAGAATGATGAAGGCAAACCAGACGCACACAGCATGGTTCTAGTAGCTTCAATGAGGGTTCTGTTTCTCCTTTAAGCAACTCCATTTTGTTGTGGAGTTCTTACTGCTGAAAACTTTTGTGTGATCCCTCTTTCCTCATAGAAATCCTCAAGAGTACTGTTTCTGAATTCAGTACCATGATCACTTATAAGGTGTTTCACTTGAGCAGAGTTCAGCATTTCCATGTTTTTTATAAATCCAAAGATTTCTCTAGCAGCCTCTCCTTTGTTCTTTAGAAAGATCACCCATGTAAACCTGGAGAACTCATCAACCATTACTATTGTGTATCTTCTTCCTCCTAGACTTGGGACACTGACTGGTCCAAACAAGTCCATGTGGATTAAGAAGAGAGGAGTATCAAAAGAAAAATTATGCTTGGATTTAAAAGATGATTTTCTCTGCTTTCCTTTCTCACAAACTATGCATAGTTTATCCTTAAAAAAAAGGTCATAGAAGGCAAACCTGTTACCAACTCTTACTTACAGAGTTTGTTAATATTCTTGAAGTTCACATGTGACAGCCTTTTTTGCCATAACCAGTTCAGGTCTGCTTTGGTTCTTGTGAGAAAGCAGGTTTCAGTAGTGGGATCAGCAGATTTCATGTCCACAACATATACACCTTTCTTTCATTGAGCACATAGCACAACTTTGCCTTGGGGATCCAATATGTAACCCAGGTGCTCATCAAAGTTAACCTTATAGCCATCATCACACAGTTGACTTATGCTAACAAGGTTATGTTTTAGTCCAAGCACATTGGCTACCCGTTTGAACACTACAGCACCAGCTTTAAGAGTTTCATATCCCTCAGTGGATCCCTGTACGTGTCACCAAAGGTGACTTTTGGCCCTTTTTCAGGCCTGAGATCACTCAGCACGTCCTTGCAACCTGTCTTGTGTCCTGAGCAGCCACTGTCCAAGTACCAAACCTGGGATGGTTGTTTGTCGTGTAGAGTGTCATAGGAAAAACATTAGTTACTTTTAGGGGAACTCATCATTGTGATGAGTTCTCCTACTTCATCAATATTTGTTGATGGGCTAGTAATATCCACACTAATATTTCCTATTTGAATGGTATCAGTTTGAATACCACTCTCATTGACTAAGTTACTTCCAACACTGCTTGTTTTAGCAGTGATGGAACTAGCAGAGTCAACAGGCGTCATGTCGTCAGTTTCAGGACAGTCTTTGGCCATGTGTGTCTTCTTCCCACATTTATAACATTTTCTCTTTTTAGCCTTTTTGGAAGAAGATCTTTCAGAAACACATTCTGAATTATTTCTGTTGATTTTATCAGTAGGTTTAGCAATCTTATTACTATTTTTCGATGAATCAACAGCTTTAGTGGAAGGCACAATAGCAACAACTTTGCCTGTTTCTTCTTTCCTCTTTTTGGGAGGACAGATGTCAAAAACAGGAAGCTTGATTGGTTTTTGACCTTCCATAGGTTTGGGAAACTTATTTTCAAATTTCTCAGGCTGAGCAATGGCTTTGCCTTTGCCCTTATTGAGATGTGATTGATGCTGCCTATCAACATAATCATTGTTTCTGGTTTTGAAAGACTTATTTTCATTTATAACCAGTTTTCCACTATAATTTGAAAACTTATTTGAAACCACAGCAGATTTGCTTTCAACATGAGACTTACCCTTGTTGAAAGCAGGTTGCTTACCTTTTGAAAACTTATTTTCAAAATGTTTAGCATCAAAAGGATTAACTTGTCTCTTACCATCAGCTTTGGACCCTGATCCTGATTTGTCAACAGGTTTAGTGTCCACTGCTGCAGCTTGAGCATATTTACCTTTCTTTTGCTTGTGTGAATCAGCAGAGCACTTAGCAGGTTGATTTGATGGAGAACACATTCCATTATCAGCTTTTGGAGCTTTTTCACACAAGCTGTCAGTATTTTGAGGCCTGAAAATTCTATTTGTTGAGACTAGATTTCCATTAACTTTTTGAATGAATGTACTGGGAAGCTCACCAAGAGTGGATAAGTCATCTTTCAGATTATTAATCTCAACAATGGAAGCTGCTTTGTCAAGATCCCCTCCAAGATAGGCTTGGATTTGTGCAGGGATCTGCTGACTGATGCAATGGCTGACTTTTTGTGCTGATTGGCACCAAGAGTCAACTATCTTTTGAAGCTTTGCATGTTTTACATCTGTTTCTCTCTTTTCTTCCAGTAAAATAGAGTTTATGTGTTTTAATTCATCAAGCTCAGTTTCCAACTTATGGAAACTGTCCAGTTCACTGGATTTTATTTCAAGATCAGTTTTAAGCTTAGAGATTTCAGAAAGTAAAACATTATGCTTCCCAACAGCAGCTTTTAAATCAACCAGCATATATTCAAACATATTTACTTTTTCATCAGAACTGTCAGCCATAAAATTTTGTACCTTGTACATCATTGTAGGGTTCCAGTTCTCTAAGCTGCTGATGGCTTCAACTTCAGCCAATTCCTGTTTGAAGTTGCTAGTTGATGGGACGTCAGTGTTGGCCATCAGATAGTTGTTGTCTTCTTCATCTGAGTATGAATCAGACTCCTCCCAGTCACATGTCTCTGCCATCAATCCCTTTTGTTTGTTGGAAGCCACTGAGTTTTCCAACTTTTTCAGCTTAGCCATGACCATAGGGTACTTAACCCTATAGTCGTCGTCCCTGTTAGTCTTGTATGGTTTGGAAGACTGTCCAACAGCTTTTGACACATAGTCAGCAACTATATGGCCAGTTTTGCCACATTTGAAGCACTCAGCCTTAGATTTAACAAATGCCTTCTTTTTTATTGCATTTGAGTTCCCCTGCAGCATATTTTCTTCCAAACCTTTTCTTGTTGAACCTTTTGACAAGCATTGCAATCATTTGCTCATCATCAAGTTCAGCAAGATCTGCACTGTCTTCCTCATCAGACATTTCCTCTCTTTCATCATCAGTCTGTTGATCAAGTTGTGTGAACACATCACACACCTGCCCAACAGGTTGTCTCACGCTGGCCACTAAGGCAGCACCTCTCTTGGACATTTCCAAGGCATTTCTCTTCTGCTGCCTTGACTGCTCATCATTTAGTAAGGATCCATATAAGTTTACAAGATCCATACCTCTGATGGTACCTGAATTTCTCAAGATGGTAGAAAAATAGTTTCACTCTTCAGGCAAGATGTCCAAGAACTTGTTCACCAGAGTCAGGCTGTCCTTTGTGATCCCAACAACTTTGAGATCATTAACAAGAGTAGTAAACCTGGTGTAGGTTTCTGTGAGTGTCTCCTTTGGTTTTGCAAAGAAGAGTTCATACTGTCTAACAAGATTGTTAATCCTGTTGTCTAGTGTGATTGTGGGTCCATCATAGACGGTACACAAAGTATCCCACATCTCCTTTGCAGTCTTCATCTTCTCAACCTATTTGAACACATCATCAGGCAGAGAGATAACCAGGTTATTCCTGGCTTTTGCATCGAGAGCAACCAGTGTCTTCATTAGACCATTTAGCTTTGGCCTTCTCAAACGTTCTCATTTCAGGGGCAGCTCCTTCAACAGCAGGAGTTATGGTAGTAACAGAGGTTGGCATATAGGGACCTTCCATTACTATCACTGGTAGTTGTACATCCAGATTCTCCCACTACTACAAATCGAAGCTAAGGCAACATTTTTGATGAAACACATTTTAAAACTGTTGCTTTTTTATTTAAGTTCGATCTAAAGCAACACATTGACAAAAAGTGTTGCATATAATGATTTAATGCAACACTTTTTTTAAAGTGTTGCCATTTTTACTAAAAAAAATGCAACATTTTTCTAAAGTGTTGCATATTTCAATAAAAATGCAACACATTTTTAGAGTGTTGCATTTATAATTAAAAAAAAGCAACACATTTTTAGAGTGTTGCATTTATAATGAAAAAAAATGCAACACATTTTAGAGTGTTGCATGTATAATGAAAACAGTGCAACACTTTTTAAAAATAAAAACATTTTTTTGAGTGTTGCATTCATAATAATGCAAAAAATATGACATGTTTTTAAGTGTTGAATATACTATTTTTTTTTTTTTGTAATTTTGATTAAAAAATACACATAAAAGTTCAATGCCTGATTTCTTAGGATTAACAAAATACAAGATTTGATAATACTTGTTTTATTTTTTACTTTTAAATAAAGAGGGCAATATTTAGAAATTAAATTGGTTAGAAAAAGAAAAACAATATATAGTAATTAATTTAAAAAAAACTTACCCACGTATATGGTATATATATATTAAAAGATTTTAACTTTTAAATTAACAATTTAATAATAATTATAATTAAATTATATGTAGAGAATTTGAAGAACGGTTTCAACCACTCCGGCGCCCCTGATCATCTCCCTCATCGATCAATCAGATTCGACGTTTCACCTTCTCCATCTTCAACCTCTCGATCCCTCTCCCCCGTCGATCGATCAGACCACGATTCTGCAACTATTCCTCCTCCGGCGACCATATCCTCTTCTGCGCGGGTTCGATTTCCGTTTTGGAGGTATCCTTCTCCCTCTTATCGTTCTACTCCTCCTCGATCGATTTCCCAATCCGAGATTTAAATGTGTTCATATTTCTGTTTTCTTTCATGTCTCTATTTCTATTGATCGATTCATAATTATTGGGTCATGGTTATGGAATTGCTTGTTACTGTTTAATTAGACCGACTATGTATCTGCTTGAAACTGCTGCAGTGCCTACTTGTTTAATTAGACCGAAACTCACACACATTACACATAGTGATTTACATGTATGTATGTATATTTGTAATGTTGTGCTGCTGTGAGTTAAATTACATGTATGTATACATATATATATATATATATATATATATATATATATATATATATATCTAGTGATTTACATGTATGTATGTATATTTGTAATGTTGTGCTGCTGTGAGTTAAATTACATGTATACATATATATATATATCTATATATATATATATATATATATATATATATCTATATATATATATATATATATATATATATTATATATATATATATATATATATATATATATATATATATATATCTATATATATAATATATATATATATATATATATATATATATATATATATATATATATATATATATATATATATGTAACGTAATGCTGATGCTGCTGTGAGTTTACGTGTATGTATGTGTAGAACTCATGCTAGATGTTTAGGGCTATGTGTGTTTATAGAACTCATGCTAGATGTTTAGGGAGTTGTTTGCTATTTTAGGGGTCCATTTGATGCTAAATCAAAGGCTGAAAGTATAGAGTTTCAGCATGAAAACAACAAAAGACTGCTGCGTTTTTTTGGATTGCACAAACCATATACTGTGTCTAATTATTGTGTGAGTTTAGGAGTCTTAACAGCCTCCTTTTTGGCCTAAATCTAGGACCCTGTGCAGCCTAAATCTCGGACTTAACACACTTATTATAAGCATTGATCACGCACACACCCCTTTAGGTGCTGCTGCGTTTCCTTCCTGTTAATTCACAGCAGCAGGGTAACTCAAAGCACACAATATTTTGCAAATGCATGATGGCATAGCTAATCAACTGTGACAAATGTTTCAGTTTGAACTTTGTGTATAACTTAAGTTATTAATGATGTGATAAATATTACTTCAACTTAAGTTATTAATAACATCATAATTACATATTATGGCTCTATTCAAGTTACAAATGATGTCTTCAAATATCATTCAAACTGTTCATTAAGCAAGAAAGAATAAAAGTTATTCATATTGCACTTCCTCGTGACAGTGGCTTAAAAAATGTTAAATGGTCATTTCCTACAACAAGAAAGTTCATTCAGCACAAGAGAAAGTAAGATTTTGAAATTTTCATACAACACTTTATGAAGACAAAAGTTAATGGGGAAAACAAAAATAACAGCCACTCGAACTCCTTGTACCTAAATGGTCTAGTTGAAACTGTGTGTGTGTGAGTGAGAGAGAGTGTGAGAGAGAGATTGAAAACCTGAGCAGATGACATAATTTCTGGTGAATACCGAAGATATCGTTGACTTCCGTAAACAGCTGAATTGACGTCAAAACCACTACCAACTTTTCCCTGAGCCATACAGTGAGCTGTTTCGGCAATCATATGAACCACGTCTAGATTTTATTGGTGTCGCACACCACCACAAGCTTTGAAATTATCAACCCCAAGGTATTTAAGTAAAGCAGCAACCACTGCCATTGTCATTGTTGCCGAAGAACCCAAACCAGTTTTCGCAACCTCAGGCTTCAAATTTTCTCCACTCAACTGTCCAGAGTTAAAGGTAATTGAACTAAATGGTGGGAGAGATGCCAATGATTCTGGGGTTAACGGGAGTCCATGACTGAAAGGTGATGAAAGGAAGATTATTACTGAATGAATCAGATACATACCATATAAAAGAAAGTTTGGGCCAAAAACTTAATAATACAAGATCTTTTTGTCATATTATTTGGAATGATAGAACTATACAACTGACGATAGAATATAGGAGATATGAGTCTAGGTGATCATAAGAAGCACTAAAAATCAAGGATAAAATGCACACCCAAGCCCAACAGTCTGATCTAAGTTCATCATAAAGGGGCTTAACAATTGCATAGAATCGAGCATTTGTACTTAATACAATCCCGACATTGTGCCTCCCCAAAACCAGGTAACCACCCGTAATCAGAACCTTCCCAGGAGCAGAAGCTACCCTAAAAAGAAAAAAAGTTTGATCAACAGAAATAAATTTAAGTTATATATAGCCAGATCCACGACACAGACACTACACAAAACACTTAACATATCATAGATATTGATGGCTGCTGCTTTTATTAATCTTTTCTTTCTGTTCATTTTCAATCAACACACACACAAACACTCTATTTTAAATCAATTTCAGCTGCAATTTAGGAGGATAAAAGGGCAATAAAATTCTGCTGTAATAGATCAAACACATACACATACACACATATATACACTGCACACACACACTGCACAATTTAATTCTGCTTTAATAGATCAAACACACACACACACTACACTTTATCTTTCTGTTTTTTTTTCTTAATTTTCCAGCAGCAAAACAACTTTCTTTCATAATAATTGATTGGGGAAGTCAACAAAAAAATAGTAGCAACACCATATAAAGATATTCTAATTAGACACAACAAGAACCATACCATACCAGAAGGATAACAATAAAAGTAATAACAACACCATATAAAGATATTCTAATTACACACAACAAGTTACAACTCCATTATTTACCCTAAATCACTAATATCACTACTCCCACATAAGATATCCCCAAAATCCCAAGTAAACTATTTTACAAGTCATGCCCCTTATATTCCACTTAATAGTTATGCGTCTTCTTAATAACAAAAATTATTAATGCAATAGCTCTTTGATACTAACCTCAGGATATTGGAAATATGGAGAACAACAGAGACTGGATGTATTTACCTAGACGGTAACCTGAGTTTGAATCTGGAGTTATTGACTTTCTTAATGCTTTATTTGCAAAGGCCACAAGGGGAAGCCAAATTTATTGTCCTTGTAAACAATGTCAAAATCATTACTGGTATCGTAAGGATGAAGTTTTTGATCGTTTAAAAGGACAAGGATTTCTAGAGAACTATTATGTGTGGGTTTTCCATGGAGAAGAACCTTCATTAACACGATCTGATACTATTATGAGTGATAACATGCCAAGTATGCATGATGATATCAGTGAGTTATTGCATGATAGATTCAGAGGTGTTACGGTGGAAACAAGTGGGGTGCAACGAGGTTCAAATGAAGTGGCAGAAAAATTTTATAAGTTGGTGGAAGAGGGGAAGCAAGAGTTATTTCCAGGGTGTAAGAACTTTTCAAAGCTATCTTTTATTGTCAGATTGTTTCTTTACAAGACGCTTCATGGGCTTAGTAACGTGGCATTTGATGATCTCCTAGAACTTTTAAGAGAGATGATTCCTGAGGCAAAACTTCCAACTAATTTTAATCAAGCCAAAAAGATTGTAAGGGATTTAGGGCTTGATTACAAGAAGATACCTGCATGTCCAAATGACAATATGTTGTATTGGAAAGAATATGAACATGCAGATGCATGTCATGTTTGTCACACCTCTAAATGGAATCAAACAAAAGAGAAACAAGGTAGAAAAAGATCAAAGGTACCGGCTAAGGTGGTGTGGCATTTTCCTTTAAAACCGAGGTTGCAAAGACTTTATATGTGCTCAGAAACAGCTAAGTTTATGAGATGGCATCATGATGAACGTCCTAGAGATGGAAATTTAAGACACCCTGCAGACGGGCAAAGTTGGAAGAAATTTGATTCTTTGTATCTTCATTTTGCAAAGGAACCTAGAAATGTGAGGTTAGGGTTGTCTAGTGATGGATTTAATCCATTTTGAACAATGAGCATTGCCCATAGCACATGGCCCGTGGTGTTGGTTAATTACAATTTGCCACCATGGATGTCATTGAAACCAGAGTACTTTATGTTGTCTTTGCTAATACCTGGACCTGAATCACCAGGAAATGATATCGATGTTTACTTGCAACCTTTAATTGAGGAACCAAAAGAATTATGGGTTGATGGGTTGGATACATATGATAAATCTAAAGACGAGACATTTCAAATGAATGCAGCCTTGACATGGACCATTAGCGATTTTCCTGGCTATTCAATGTTGTCAGGGTGGAAAACAAAAGGAAAATTTGCATGTCCATGTTGTAATCATGAGACTAGTTCACTATACTTGAAACATAGTTGAAAAACATGTTATATGGATCACCGTCGATTTTTAAACACGTAACACCCATGGTGACGCAATAAGAGTGCTTTCAATGGTGAAATTGAGGACCGAATTTATCCAAAACCTTTAACGGGTGTTGAAGCATTGAGAGAGTTATCCGATTTTGAAAATCTCTTTGGAAAGGGACGAAAGAAACAAAATGATAGTACTTGCCCATGGAAAAAAAGATCAATATTTTTTGAATTGCCATATTGGAATTTTAATGCATGTCGGCATAATCTTGACGTGATGCACATTGAAAAGAATGTTTATGATAACTTGATTGGGACTTTATTGGATATTAGTGGGAAGTCAAAGGATCATGTGAAAGCTTGGTTTGATCTTATGGAAATGGGCATTAAAGAGAAGCTTCAACCAGAACTTTCTCAAGATGGTAAACATGTTCTATTCGAGAAAGCATGTTTTTCTATGTCTTCAAAGGAAAAGGAAATATTTTGTCATGTTTTGAAGGATACAAAATTGCCTTATGGTTGTGGATCAAATATTGCACGTTGTGTACACTCTTCAGAAAAGAAAGTTTCAGGGTACAAGAGTCACGATGCTCACATTATCTTGCATCACTTGCTTGAAGTTGCGGTTAGAAAATCATTACCCAAGCATGTCAATCCCATTGATGAGGTTGGGTGCTTTTTTTCGAAGCTTGTGTAGCAAAGTAATTAAACTCCAAGACCTTGATAAATTGCAATTAGAAATAACTGAAATTTTGTGCATATTTGAGAAAATATTTTTGCCAGCTTTTTTTGATGTAATGGTGCACTTACCTATTCACTTAGTAAATAAAGTTAGGCTCGGCGGACCTGTGCAGTATAGATGGATGTTTTTTATGGAACGATACTTATGTAAGCTGAAGTCATATGTGCGAAACAAGAATCGACCAGAGGGATTCATAGCAGAAGGGTATTTGATCAAAGAATGTTTGACTTTTTTCTCCCGTTATATGCATGAAGGAGTAATAACAAGATTGAATAAGCGTGTAGAAGATGATAATTATTTGGATGACACAAATGAATCTGGTGGAGCCGTATTTGTGAATAGAGGTCATCCCGTGGGAGGTAAAAAACGCAGAAAAGGAAAGACATTCACTTTAGATGGACAATTATGTGAGCAAGCACATCGTTATGCCTTATTCAATTCTGATAGTGCAGAGGTTGATGAGTATATCAAGTGAGTAACCAATCTAAATTCTTTAATGTATTAAGTATTCTAAAACTTATATGTCAATATAAATTATATTAAAACTAATACAAACCCTTTTCCTTTTTATCGATATCATGAATGTATAATGCAGGGAACACCAAGTTTATATTGACAGCCAACCAAGAAAAAGTAGATGGACACGAGCACAAAACCATAGTAATCATTTTGCTAATTGGTTGAAAGCCAAAGCTACGAATAGTATTGTCCCTGAGCATATCTTTTGGCTTGCTAAAGGACCTAGTCCGACATCGAGAAGATACCAAGGGTATTATGTTAATGGATATAGGTTCCATACGAAATCACGTGATGCTAGATGCAAGACTCAGAATAGCTGTGTTTCACTTAGTGCTTTGACTCCTAGTTTTGCAAGCCCCGGGCAAAAATCCAGTCCTTAGGAAGGTTGACTACTATGGAAGAGTTTTAGAAATAATTGAACTCGATTACTGGTCAAAGTTAAAAGTTGTTTTGTTTCGTTGCGAGTGGTACCAAGCTGAGAAAGATGATTATGGTTTAACTTGTGTTAATTTCAAAAAATCATGTAGTTCTGATGATCTTTTTGTCATGCCATGTCAAGTACATCAAGTGTTCTATGTGCCAGACCCTATAGAAGAAGGTTTGCATTTTTTTGTGAACAAGGTTCCTAGATATCTTTATGATTTGGAGGTGGAAACTCATGAAAATGTTGGTGACACATATTGGTGCGAGCCCAATGAAGATAGGGTGGGTTCTTTGGCACACATAATTGAAGATGAGACTCAATTGTTGCGAAACAATATGCCTCCTCTTGTGATTAATGCAAATTCAAGTTTCGGTGAAGTGGAGGAAGCTACTAACCAAAGTGACGAGTCTGATTATGATGATACGTTATGGGATTGGATGGAAGTGGAAGAAGATGCTCCTAATGATATGTGATATGAGTTTTGTGTTTAGAAATGGTAGCAAGCCTGTTTTGTCTTTTCTAATATGAGCATTGCTTTATAACTTATATAAATATATTTTTTTTGCTTTTTAGTTATTTGAACGTTTTTTTTTTTTTGCTTAATGTCATGCTTATATTGTAACAAATTTAATTTGATGTAGATTCTTTGAATTTTCAGGTCACTAATGGGAGACAAGAATAAGCAAGATCAAAGTACGCAACAATATGTGAATGATTATGAAAGGAGCAAAATGCAAAGGGTTCAAAAGAATCAACAGAGACTTCGAGAGTTGGGAATTACCAATATCGCCAAGTCTTTTACAAGTTTGGTAGAAAGCCAAAAAAACAAGAAAAGGAAGGAAAAAACTAAGGTTACAAATGAGAGAGATGTAGACTATGTTCCAGATTTTGGTGGTGATAGGGAAGAAGATTACCATGAAGAAGTGGCTACAAGTGTTGGAGTCCGTCAAAAGGTATCCATATTTGTAATTCTTGATGGTTTATTATTGTAAAAGTAATTCTCTAACAAATGTGTGCATTTGTATAGAAACATCGTCCACGGTATATTGCACCAATGTGCATGAATAAATATGCTAATTTAGCAAAGCAACAACGAGTGACTACTGCTCCACTTACCTATCGTACGCTACAAATTAAGGAAGTTTGTCATCAAAATGGAGACCAGGCTGATTCCATTGCAACCAAAACGAAAGCTCCATATACTTTGGGTGAACTAATCAAGAACAAAAAATGGTCACAAGTGGATAGGAACGTGGTCAAACCGAATTCATTGAAGGTTGATTCTATGGCAAGAAAAAAATTATTTCTTGTTGATGACGATGAGGATGATAGGAGACTTGAAGGTGTATGTTGTCATCCTCAAAAATAAGTTAATTTACTATAAATATCCTCTTTAATTTAACTTTTTATAATAATTTGCTTTTTTATGTTGATAGGCATGGATGGATCATATATGGAACAAGATGGTAATGGAGATGATGAGACTCGAAGTGATCAATTGAGATTTCAAGGTACATATCTCTAGGTTCATCTCTTCTCTATATAAGTTTTGCTTGAATCCATGATGTCTAAGAAACAAAATTTAGAGAAGACATGAAATAGAAACAATATTTGAGTTGTTGTCTTCTTTATAGTTGATAGAGTTATATGTTTGTTTATGTTTCCGTTTCTGTTCACCCCTCCTGATCAAAATCACAATATGTTCTGTTTCTGATTACTTGTTTATAAAAAGGGTCACAAATGGATAGGAACGTAGTCAAACCGAATTCCTTGAAGGTTGATTCTATGGTAAGAAAAAAAATATTTCTTGTCGATGACGACGAGGATGATAGTAGACTTCAAGGTATATGTTGTCATTCTCAACAATAATAAATTTCCTATTTAAATTAACTTTTTATAATAATTTACTTTTTCATGTTGATAGGCATGAATGGATCATATATGGAACAAGATGGTGATGGAGATAGAGATGATCAGACTCAATGTGATTAGCTGAGAATTCAAGGTACATACCCAACCACCTGCAGTTGATGTTTCTGAAACTGATTTATCAAAATTCTTATATATACACTTTTAAATTCTTACATGATGCTCTAAGTTCAATTCCATGGCTGATTTTTTACACGGCATCACCATCCTAAATACATTAAAGGAATAGATATTGGCTGCTGCTTTCTGATCAAAAGATCTGAGATTTGTATTTATATATATGTTAATACATCTGAGATGCTTTACAGCAGCAAAAACACACGCACACACAACACCTATCACCATCCTAAATACATTTATTCTATGCTTAAAGGAATAGATATTGGCTGCTTTTGGGATCAAACGATCTGACATTTGTATTTATATATATCTTAATACATCTGAGATGCTTTACAGCAAAAAAAAACAGATGCACACACTGCACTTATCACCATCCTGAATACATTAATTATATGCTTAAAGGAATAGATATGGGCTGCTTTTGGGATCAAAAGATTTGAGATTTGTATTTATATATATGTTAATACATCTGAGATGCTTTACAGCAGCAATAACACACGCACACACTGCACTCATCACCATCCTAAATACATAAAGAAATAGATATTGGCTGCTTTGTGATCAAAAGATCTGAGTTTTGTATATATATATATATATGTGTGTGTGTGTGTGTGTGTGTGTGTGTGTGTGTGTTAATACATCTGAGATGCTTTACAGCAGCAAAAACACACGCACACACTGCACTTATCACTATCCTAAATACATTAATTATATGCTTAAAGGAATTGATATTGGCTGCTGCTTTGTGATCAAAAGATCTGAGATTTGTATTTATATATATGTTAATACATTCTAGATGCTTTACAGCAACAAAAAAACACGCACACACTGCACTTATCACCATCCTAAATACATTAATTTTATGCTTAAAGGAATACATATTGGTTGCTGCTTTGTGATCAAAAGATCTGAGATTTGTATTTATATATATGTGTAACAACCTAACTTTTGGTCTAGCTTTAATTCTAGTATTTGATTCAGTAAATGTAATTTATTGACATCATTAGTCTTGTAATTTAATTAAGCTTGAGAATATTTAATTAAATTATATTTATCTTATAAATTATTAAAGATGATTAAAATAAAAGAGATGTAAAATACAAAAGTGGATGTGGGATAAAAGGCAAATATAACCAAATTGATATATATAAACCAAATTAATGGTTCATTATAACACAATTAAGAAAATTAACTCTCTCTCACTACTCTCTCTACGTACGGGTTCTTCAACAAATCCTCCAAGAAATTCATCATAAAGTGCAAATTAATTGAAGAATCAATACAAGAAAGAGTTACAACCACCATCAAATATCATCAATCTACAAGATTTTGAGGTAATACTCCTTTAAATTTCTATATTATTGGGTTTATATTTGGTTTTATGAAAAAGCGAATTGATGATCCCGGATTCGTACTTGCATGTTAGAAATTTTAATAGATAATTATGTAGTTAAGTATATAAATGATAAAGAAACAGAAATTATGAGTTGGATTCTCCAAAATGAATATAAATCTGAGTTTTTGAAGAAATAAGTGTTCTTGACAAAAATGGTCATTTTTGGATGATCTTGATCGAATTATAGTGTTATTGATAGGGAAAAATGTACATAATCAACCCAAATATGATAATAAATCAATATATTACATTGCATGTTAAAGAAAATGAGTTTACTGAAATTTAAGTAAAAATCCGTATGAAAATAAGTTTGAACATGAATAACAAATTATGGAAATTATGAACATGAAGGATCCGAATTCGGTTAAGTCCGAATTCGGATGTAAGTCCATTTCGGATGAAACCATTTTCGGCTAGTCCTAATTCGGTTCAAATGTCCCATTTTGGATCCCATATTTCGGACCTATGCTTCGGATCTTGTTTGATCCGAATTCAATTGCTATATTTCGGATGGTCATTTCGGTTAATACTAGTTCGGGTTGGTCATTGGTCCGAATCCGGGTGACTGATCCGGATTAGTCCGAATCTGGGTGCCTGATCCGAAAAGGTCCGAATCCGGATGGACCAAGCCCGGGGAATCCGAAATTGATTTTTTTATTTTGAATACTTTAAATTATAAATAAATGATATTGTATAATTATAATATCCATAGATTATGAGGAAAGATTGATTAAAACAACATGAGATATATTCACATTTATATCTCATTAAGATTACAAAAAGTTAAAGAGAATGCAAAATGATTAATGAATTATCAGTTATCAGAATCAGATGAAATATTGATTTTAAAACTAATGATATGACATGATAATTCTGGACAGGTTCAGTGAAATTCTGAACATAGATACAAAGATTTAATGATTTAAAGCGGGTCAAAGATTTAAAATGACAGAGAACAGATTGACAAGGATAAAATACTGGGATAACTCAGGTGGCAGATTTTACATCTGTTTGATAAAGACCCCAGATTTGTGAGTTATAGATATTCAGATTTAACATGTTTGAATTTCCGGTTGAGACATATTGTTGATGCTAGATTGATTTGACACTCATATTATCAGCTGGATAGTGACCTGTGCACACCATGGTTAGGTGTTGCCCAGTGGATCATGATAGCTATTTGATTATCACTTCATATGATATTGCATTTACAGTTCATTTCTGACATTGCTTTGAGATTATTGCTATCATGACTTGATTACGTATGCTTCAACATTGCATTTAGCTTGACATATTGATTCAGCTTGATTAGCCTTGTTGGTCTATTGTTCTAGACCTGGCTATTTCACCATTTCTATTGAACTTGGTAATGACCTCCGATGTTCCGCCATGTTGATTTACTAGTAGCTAGCCTAGTATGTGACTGATCCCCACGATTTAAGCGTGAGCGTGGCTTGAGCATCATCCGACTCTATGACTTCTATGTCTCAATCATGAGTGGCTGTAGCGGCAGCCTTGACATATCACGTGAGACTGATGATTCGCTTGACATTGCATGTTAATTTGAAAATCTATTTACTCACTAAGCATTGCTTACGGTTGCTACTTAACATTTTTACAGGAAAAGATAAAGGAAAGTCACCTGCCGAACCTAGTACTTAGGTCTTACAAGATCAAGACAGGAGCTCTCATAGACCTCTACTCAGCAAACCCTTTTTGGTACTGATTGGAAGATATTTATGTGGTGTTCTGGGTAGTTTTATCTTGATATATGATGACATGAATTAGATTAGACTTGTGCCCTTTATAAGTTTAATTTGAAAACCGTAAACAGTATTAAACTTAAATCCTAATATGCTTGTACATGTAATTTAATATTCCACACTTAATTACTCTATCTTAGTTATGATTGATATTGTGTTGCATGATGTGGGATCTAGACTCTGAGGACTGCCTCGGAAGGGGAGGTCTTCACAGGATGGTATCAGAGCAATAGTTTGAGTGAATCAAGTATTACGAGAGTAATACTTGGTCTCAAACTGAAGCAATACATATGTATCAATCATTTAGGTGGTTTGAACTGAGATACGATGTACAGACTATTAGGATGGGAAAAAGGGTACAAAGATCTAAGTCTATAAACTGATAGTTAAATGATTTTAATTTTCAGTTAAGATGTCAGGATCAGGATCAGGTGACATACCAAGCAACATGACCCCACAGCAAATTTTTGAAATGATGCAACAACTTTTAGCCCAACATTCAGAACAACAGAATAAGATTATGCAAGAACAGTTTCATGCCAGAGATGAGGCCGAAACTAAGAGACGTGAAGATAAAAAGAATAAGAGAATAGAAAAGCAAATCCAGAATGAAGAATCTGATTCTGATAACTCTACCCCTGAAACCCAAATTGCTCAGCCAAAAGGCTGCAAATTTAAAGATTTTAAAGCGAGCGGTGCCCTGTACTTTGAGGGTACAGTGAATCCAATCCAGGCGATGGATTGGATAAGCCATACTGAGGAAATCTTAAGAATTTCCGACTGTTTAGAATCTAAGAAAGTGAGTTATGCATCTGCACTATTCGTTGGTGCTGCCCGTGCATGGTGGAAGACCCAGAGAAGCGTTTATGGCGAGCAAGTTATCCAGACTCTAGAATGGGAACAGTTCTTAGATATGTTTAACGCGAAGTATTGCCCGATCGAGAACAAGATAAGATGGAAGTCCAATTGATGCAGGTGACCCAAGGAACCAAGACAGTTGACGAATATGAACATGAATTCTCAAGACTATGCGGCTACTCCTCGTATCAAGTAGCTACCGAAGAAAGAAAGATGAATAGATTCCATGGAGGACTTAACCCGAGATACCGACATCCGATGAGTGCGATAAAATACAAGAGTTACATAGAAATGGTTGAAGCAGCTAGGCAGATTGAGAGAGGATATCTAGAGTACGGCGATCAACTCTATGCTCCAGCAACAAACCCGACATGTCCTTCTCCACCGAAGAAGCAAAGATTCGGAAGATTTTTCAAGACGAACAAATCTCAGTCTCAACAGCCACAGCTGTATAGTTCACAGCCGAAAGCCCAAGCGTATTCACTAACGAATGAGCCACGATTCTGCAAGAGATGCATAAAATCACACATGGGATTGTGCAATCCAGATGACGTCACATGCTTTGCTTGCAACAGAATTGGTCACAGCAGTGAAGAGTGCCCACAGCAAGGACGCGGATGTGCGAAATGCGGGAAAAGAGGACACTTCATGTATCAGTGTCGCAGCGGGCAACGAGGACAGTCACAGTCGTCAGCTGGAGGATCTACGATGAAGAGTTCAGCTGCTACTCCGACCGCAAGGACTCGAGCTTTTCAAATAACAGCCGAGGAAGCAAAAGAAACACCTGACGTAGTTACCGGTACGTTCCTGCTTAACTCAATCCCTATTCGCGTATTATTCGATTCTGGTGCTAGTCGTTCTTTCATATCAACATCTTTTGCACAAAGATTATATAAGTCTCCATCGAAGCTCCCTGTTGTAATTGATATTGAGACAGCCAGTAACAACTATGTTATAGCTGATTCTGTCTACCGAAACTACACTCTACTTGTTGATAATATCGTATTCAATCTCGACCTTATCCCGATACCGTTGAAAGAGTTTGACGTCATCATCGGCATGGATTGGCTAATGAATAATGAGTCTACAATTGTATGCAATCGGCGAATCATCAGAATTAAGTCTTCAGACGGCCGAGTATTGGAAATCAAAGGTGAGAAGCGAAAAGGTGCTCACTGCTTCATTTCAGTTGAAAGAGCTCATAAATATCTGTCTAAGGGTCATCAATCTTACATATGTTATGTCTCATCTGAATCTAACTCTGAAGCCAAAAATAAAATCATATCTGATATTCCAATCGTCTGTGAGTTTCCAGACGTGTTTCCTGACGATATTTCTGGAGTGCCACCAGAACGTCAAGTCGAGTTCGGTATTGATTTGGTTCCTGGTGCGGCTCCTATCGCAAAAGCTCCCTACAGACTTGCAGCTGCAGAAATGCAGGAAATGTCAAAACATTTGCAAGAGCTGTTAGAAAAGGGATTTATCCGACCGAGTTCATCTCCGTGGGGTGCACCAGTCTTATTCGTTAAGAAGAAAGACGGAACTTTTCGAATGTGCATTGATTACCGCGAGTTGAACAAAGTCACTATAAAGAATAAGTATCCTCTGCCCAGAATCGATGATTTATTCGATCAGCTACAAGGAGCCAGCTACTTTTCTAAAATCGATCTCCATTCTGGGTATCATCAATTGAAGGTTAAAGATGAGGATATTCCGAAAACAGCTTTCCGAACAAGATACGGTCATTACAAATTTCTCGTAATGTCGTTTGGATTAACAAATGCACCAGCGGCGTTCATGGATCTCATGAATCGCGTGTGCAGACCAATGCTGGATAAGTCAGTTATCGTATTCATAGACGATATTCTGATTTACTCCAAAATGGAGGCTGGTCATGCTATTCATTTGCGGCAATTGCTAGAGTTACTGAGAAAAGAAAGACTCTATGCAAAATTTTCAAAGTGCGAATTCTGGCTCAGACAGGTATAACTTTACATTCTCTTGAGCTTTTCCTTAAGCGTTCTTTGATTAAACAAAACTTGAAACTCTACTTTGTTGCTTTTATAGATTCAATTCCTTGGTCATGTTGTTTCTGGCGAAGGTATTTCCGTTGATCCGTCTAAAGTCGAGGCTGTTCAGAAATGGCAAACACCTCGCAATGCCTCTGAAATAAGAAGTTTCCTTGGATTGGCTGGTTATTATCGGCGATTCATAAAGGACTTCTCAAAGATTGCTATGCCACTTACGATGCTAACACGAAAGAATACACCTTTCGTATGGGCGGATAAACAGCAAGAGTCATTTGAAACTTTGAAACAAAAGTTAATTTAAGCGCCGATCCTAGCCTTACCAGAAGGCAACGATGATTTTGTCGTTTACAGCGACGCATCTGGTACTGGTTTAGGATGTGTTCTGATGCAAAAGGGGAAAAGTAATTGCCTACGCTTCAAGGCAATTGAAAGATTACGAAAAAAGTGCACCGACTCATGATCTTTAGTTGGATGCCGTTACCTTTGCACTGAAGATCTGGCGTCATTATCTTTATGGGACTCGGTGCCAGCTTTACACCGATCATAAGAGTCTCAAACATCTCTTTACTCAAAAGGATCTGAATATG
This sequence comes from Centrapalus pauciflorus, assembly GCA_020465985.1. Classification (NCBI taxonomy): domain Eukaryota; kingdom Viridiplantae; phylum Streptophyta; class Magnoliopsida; order Asterales; family Asteraceae; genus Centrapalus; species Centrapalus pauciflorus. The sequence goes on from JAANYP010006692.1 coordinate 140,748, forward strand.
AAACAGCGTCGGTCCTTGGAGCTTATCAAGGACTATGATTGCGAGTTCCTATATCATCCCGGCAAAGCTAATGTTGTCGCGGATGCATTGAGTAGGAAAGTATATCCGGAAAAGTGTTGCTATGCCCTGACTCCTGTCTTATTCTCTTCTGACCTTATTGAAGACATCAAGTCAGCTCAAGCCGAAGCTTTAAAAGAAGAGAATATTGATTCTGAAAATCTTAAAGGGCAACTTCAATTTCTGTCTATGAATCATTTGGGACTTCATTGTCTCAAGGGAAACCGAATCTGGATTCCTAAACATGGTTCTATTCGCAACACTCTTCTATCTGAAGCCCATCAGTCCAGGTTATCTGTTCATCCTGGCAGCTCAAAGATGTTCTTTGATCTGAAAGATGACTACTGGTGGCCAGGAATGAAGAAAGACATCGGTCGATATGTTCAAAGCTGCAGAATCTGTCAGATGGTTAAGGCAGAACATCAGAAACCTTTCGAGGATATGCAACCACTGCCAGTTCTTGAGTGGAAGTGGGAGCATATAACAATGGATTTCATCACGAAGTTGCCGAAAACCAAAAGACAGCACGACTCCATCTGGGTAGTCGTGGACCGATTAACGAAGTCAGCTCACTTTATACCGATGAAAGAGACGTATTCTTTTGATAGATTGGCACAGATGTACATCACAGAAATTATTTCTCGTCACAGTGTGCCAAAGTCTATCGTATCTGATCGTGATAGTCGTTTTACATCTAGATTCTGGCAAGCTCTACAAGACGGGATGGGTACTCGGATCTCTATGAGTACTGCTTATCATCCTAATGCAGATGGCCAGAGTGAGCGTACTATCCTTACTCTTGAAGATATGCTTCGTGCCTGTGTTCTTGATCTAGGTGGTAACTGGGATGACCACTTGCCTCTGGTCGAATTCTCTTACAATAACAGTTATCATTCAACGATTAAGATGGCTCCTTTTGAAGCTTTGTACGGAAGAAAATGTAGAACTCCCACCTGTTGGCGTGAAACAGGTGAATCGCCTATAGCGGGTCTTGCCCTTCTACAGTTGACTCATGAGAAGATTCACCTAGTCAGAAGGAATATACTTGAAGCTCAAAGCAGGCAGAAGTCATATTATGATAATCGACACAGATCAATAAGCTTTGCGGTTAACGATTGGGTGATGTTGAAAGTGTCCCCAATGAAAAATGTGGTGAGATTCATAAAGAGAAACAAGCTAGCTCCGAGATTAATCAGTTCGTTCAAGATTGTAGAAAATATAGGAAATCAATCTTATCGTCTTGAACTGCCAGCGGATTTATCTGGAATACATCCAGTATTCCATGTTAGTCACTTGAGAAAGAGCTTAGCAGACAAAAGAGAAGTACAAATACCACATGTTAACTTGGAAATTGATGAGAAGCTTAGAGTGGTTGAAGAGCCGGAACGTATTCTGGACTCGAAGACCAAAAAGCTTCGAAATAAAGAAATATAGATGGTGCTCGTCCAGTGGAAACACCACAAGGGTTCGCATCAGTCTTGGGAATCCAGAGATGTTAGGAAAGCTACTTATCCCAGTCTGTTCGAACATAACTAACTTCGGGGACGAAGTTTGTGCGTGGTGGAGCCCATTCTGTAACAACCTAACTAGTGGTCTAGCTTTAATTCTTGTATTTGATTCAGTAAATGTAATTTATTTACATCATTAGTCTTGTAATTTAATTAAGCTTGAGAATATTTAATTAAATTATATTTATCTTATAAATTATTAAAGATGATTAAAATAAAAGAGATGTAAAAGACAAAAGTGGAAGTGGGAAAAAAGGCATGTATAACCAAATTGATATATATAAACCAAATTAATGGTTCATTATAACACAATTAAGAAAATTTACTCTCTCTCACTACTCTCTCTCTACATACGGGTTCTTCAACAAATCCACCAAGAAATTCATCATAAATTGCAAATTAATTGAAGAATCAATACAAGAAAGAGTTACAGCCATCATCAAAGATCATCAATCTACAAGATTTTGAGGTAATACTCCTTCAAATTTCTATATTACTGGGTTTATATTCGGTTTTATGAAAAACCGAATTGATGATCCCGGATTTGTGCTTGCATGTTGGAAATTTTAATAGATAATTATGTAGTTAAGTATATAAAAGTAATTCTCTAACAAATGTGTGCATTTGTATAGAAACATCGTCCACGGTATATTGCACCAATGTGCATGAATAAATATGCTAATTTAGCAAAGCAACAACGAGTGACTACTGCTCCACTTACCTCTCGTACGCTACAAATTAAGGAAGTTTGTCATCAAAATGGAGACCAGGCTGATTCCATTGCAACCAAAACGAAAGCTCCATATACTTTGGGTGAACTAATCAAGAACAAAAAAGGGTCACAAGTGGATAGGAACGTGGTCAAACCGAATTCATTGAATGTTGATTCTATGGCAAGAAAAAAATTATTTCTTGTTGATGACGATGAGGATGATAGGAGACTTGAAGGTATATGTTGTCATCCTCAAAAATAAGTTAATTTACTACAAATATCCTCTTTAATTTAACTTTTTATAATAACTAGTTTATTACCCGCGTATTACGCGGATATTTTAAATATATATATAATATAATAAATTAAAAGGTAAAGATATAAATATTATTTTTTTAAACAAAACTATATAAATATATATGTGAATAGTAATTATTTGCTTATCTTTTTTAAACTTTATTATATTATATTATAATTAATAAGTTAGCAGAATATTAGATTTTGTTTGATTTGATTTGAATATAAAAGTACATTATATTAGATTTGGATAAAATTCAATTAAATTTCTTTATTAATTTTAAAACTCATAAATGTCACATATCGATTCATAGTGATGACACATGTTCACAAGAAAAGAGTAAAGTTACCCTTTTATTAGTATTTATTATAGATATATAGATTAGCTAGATTATTAAGTGTACTCTTTATATCAATTCATATTTTCATTTAGATTTTTTAGAATCGATAAAAAGAATTGATAATTTCTTATAATTGCTACTAATAAGTAATAATAATAGAAAATTCTAAGAAGAAAAGTAGATTTTAAATTCTATAAATTAGTTTAAATTTTAAAATCAATTTTGTAGGTCCCGAGAGGTTCCCAAAGTATATAGTTATAAGCTGTAGAGGGGGGTGAATACAGCAATTTAAAAACTAGACACTCTTTTATCAATGTTTGTATGTATTATCAACAATTTGTTAATTACAAACAAGCTTGAATGCGGAATAGTTCAAGCTGAGATGACAGATACAACAGTATGCTTACTAGTCTAAGACAGACTCAAACTAGTATACAATGAATACACTCACTAAGAAGCACTCACTGTGTTTACAAGACTTAAAGGAACGGCTTATGTAAAACAGCTTATACACACAGATGCTGGTTTACACAGAAGGTTTGCATGCATGAAAATCACACTTGCACGTTCACTCTTGGGTTTCAGCACTTAGCTTTCTTCACACTTCTTTCTGACCTTAGAAGCTTCCTTTTATACTCACTTAGAGGATCTAAGAGAAACATCTTCATTGGACGGAATGAAAAAGGAGAAGTCTTGTTGAAAAGACAACATAACCTTTTCTGCACTTTTCTGAAAAGCAGACTTGTCTTCACATGTGCAGAACTTTTGTCTTTTTACTTTGTCTACTGTTGCATTGCCTTTAACTAATTTAGGAATGTCAACTTTGCGTCTTTCTTCCCTGTAAAGGCCTATTTTGATATAAGAAAAAGGTCTGTCACCCTTTTTCAAATAACCTTTTGTCTTCATGTTACAGAACAGCGTGGGCAGGCTGAGCAGTTCTGTTTTCCACTTTGTCTTCGACTTTGTAAACTGATCTTGTAGTCAAAAACAATACATGATGACTTGGAAACATATTCCATAAAGTGTTTAGCCTGTTCACAAAGAACAGGTTCTGTTCACAAAGAACAGAACACTTTAAAAATGCCCAAGCTGCTCAACAGTGTAGAGCAGCGTAGACAGTTTATGTCCAGCCTGTTCAGCAGACAGAGCAGCTTGGACAAACTGTCTAAGTTGCAACACATGCAACATATAGAACAGCTTTAGACTGATATTGCAAATCATTTTCAGGTTTCAATAAGGCATATAACAGGCCTTAAATTCAACCTTCAAATGCATCAACAGGTTTGATTATAAAATCTCCCCCTCAGATGTAGAATAGGTTTGACTGAGGCCTTTTTGTGCCTAACAATCTCCCCCTATTTGCAATAACCAGTCCAAGCTGGTCTTATCAAAAATCACTATATATTTTTACAGTACATTTGCTGAAATAAAATTACAACATTACAGTAAAGTAAAAGATCAGTTTATATATACACTGATTCTTGACTACACTAGAACAACACATGTTCTTACAAGAGTACAACTAATGTACTAATGTATTTTACAACTAATGTAAAAGTAAAAATTACAACTTATGTAATAATGTACAACTAATGTACAGGATGTACAACTAATGTACAAGATGTTTGGACTGTTTGAGTTGGGAGCAGATAATGGCAAGCCTGTCCAACTGATGGACAACTTCCATTCTTCACCTACCCAGATGGTAGATGGACTTCATATCAATGGAGAAGGATCCTGAACCATCCTTTCCAGTTCTTCCCTTGTATCCTCAAGTTCCTCAATTTCACTTCTGATAATCATGAAGTTGGGATCGTTGAGCTCTCCTCTTTCATAGAAGCCTCTGAGCTGATCCCAGATGGCTGCTCTCCATTTGCTAGACTGCCTGAAAGAAACTGCAAGTCTGAAGGCGGCAAGTTGTCTCAGATCAACTTTGTACAGCTCTGAGGCTCTTTGGAAGCACTTCTTCTGAGTTAGGGGATCTACAAAAAATGCCCCCAGCTCAGGTTCTTCTATAATCTTGCCATCCTCAAACTCTATTCCTTTAGGCAGACTATGATCAACTCCTTTTATTTCAATGGCATAGTCGCCCTGTTCAATCAGCGTAAGGAGTAGCTCCATTTCTGTATCCTTCTTTGTCCTTCTGGCCTTTATTTTGGGGTATGTCACAGAGACACCCTCTTTTACTTCTTTTGGAATCAGGCCCAGCTCACTTACTCTCTCCATCCGCTTCTTGATGTATGCCCTGATAGTCTTAGTCGTTTCTGACTTAGACTGGCTCAGGGCAACTGCCAGTTCCACCCATTCCCTGTATCCCATCTGTGCAACATCAGTGTGATCGTAGGATTCCATTTCAGGGCCTGTTGCACCCATCCTGGTGATCTGAAGCTTCCACTGTGTGCCTTTTCTTGAAATGGGAACAGCTTTGACAATCGCTTCCTTGGCAAGCCTTCTAGTAGCAACATCATGAAATTTCTTTCTAGCCAAGTTGTCAAAGTGGAATTTGGCTCTGGCAGAGGGTACTTGAGTCTTGGTCACAGAGACCTGAGCACCCTGTGCTTTTTCTCCCTCCTTTTCTCCTGCTGATACCTTAGCAGCTTCCATTAATTTCTTTTGCACCTCCAAGGTAGACATTTTAATTTTCTTTGCTTCTTGAAGTGCAAAAGATTTAGCAGCTTTAGCAGATTCTTCTTCTTTTCTCAATTCCTCCAGAGCTTGAAGCTGTTCTTCTCTAAACTCAAAGTACTTGTGCATAGGAAGACCCATCTCTTTAGCCCTGGCTTTGTGAAACTTAAGATCAGCTGCTTTCTGCTGTTGTTGATCAATGGCTGCTTTTTCTTTTCCTTTAGCTGCTGCTGTAGTGACAGCAGCCTCAGGAATTTCCTCTTCTTCTTCTTCTTCTTCAGTTAGAATTAAGTGCCTCCTTTTACTGCTAGGCCTGTCCTCAGGAATGACTTCCTCCCCCTTAGACTGAGCAGGGTTTGGAGAGACAGCCTGAGTAGGCATAGCAGCTTGAGAGGCACCTTCAGCTGTACCTGTAGATGTCCCTGCTGGTTGACCAGTGGGAGTTGTAGGTATTGCTTTCTCCTTAGGAGAAGAGGTTTTCTCCCCCTTAGACTTAGTCTTCGAGGCAGATGACTTCTCCCCCTTTGAAGGAGATGGAACAGCACCTTCAACACCTGGTCTGCCTGAAGACACAAAGTCAACAGGCTTACCAGCAGTTTTGGCAGCAGGTTTGGGGCCAACCAGGCTTGTCACTAAGAAAGCCAGGTTGTCCTTAACCTCTGCAAGCTGGGAAAGACAGGCTTGAAGAGAAGAGGCTTGGGAATCAGCAAGAGTGGTCAGCTTAACAACGTTTTCTCTATCAGAAGCTGTGAACAACAAGCTTTGAAGCTGTGCAAGATGGACTTCAAGAGTATCTTGCACATCAGCAAGGTCTGAGGACACAGAATTTGATAGAGAGCCAATAAGAGTGTTCAGGCTGGCCAATGTGTTAGGAAGGGTAGTGTGGCAAGAAGTGAGGAGAGATGACAGCTGTTGTGAAATGGCTGCCATAGAGGACACAGAGTCCTGTTGTAAGGAGAGGATAGAAGAGAGAGAGTTGGATACAGTTTGCAGCTGTGCAGTGAGTGCAATCAGCTGTGAAGAGTTGTCAGTATGGGAAGGGACTGGGAAGGATTCTTTGAACATATCAAAGAAGCCTTTGAGCTGCTCAGACACAGAGTCTGAGATGATGGATGGTAGGGAGTGCATGGTGTTTTCCAAAGAACCAACTTTGTTGGTCAGCAAAGAAAGCTGATCCTTCAAAGGCAGGTCTTTGGGAGATGGTGGTGTATGGGTGGATTGTTTGGAGTGGGTAGATAGAGAAGATGATGATGAGGCTGGTGTTTGAGGATGTGATGGAGAGGGAAGAGGGACTTGGGACAGAAGCTCCATAGCGTGGGCAAAAGTAAGATGGCCCAGGTTGGAGGGATCAAGAGGTCCTTCAGCAGCGGCTGTAGCTGCATCACCAGGAGAAGGGGATGATGTTTGGGGCCTTTCAGATGCTGCTTGTGTTGCAACACCCTCATGAAGACCAGTGGTGGTTCCCTCTGCAGCGCCTTGGTCTAAAGGCACCTCATCATTGGGAGATGGGATATGCATTTCAACATCAGCAGTGGTGAAACCTGCTGATGGAATGTGCATGAAGGGAGCAGCCTCACCAGAGGGATGGTGTGATCCCTGAGGTTCATCAGCTTGGGTTGTTGGTCCCTCAGCAGCTGTTTGGTGTAGAACAGCTGTATCATGGGGAGCAGAAGTTTGAGGCTGAGCAGCTGATTGGTCTATATTAGCAGCGTGGGCACCTCGTGCAGAATCAGGGTGTGAGGAGATATGAGTGGGGGACAGTGTGGACACAGTATGGAGTGGAGAGGACTCCTGTCTTTCAATATCCTCAGCCTGTTGGGAGGCTGGGATAGTTGATGTGGGTATCTCCGTTTGTACAACTGGTTCCTGTTGGGAGGAACCAGATGGTCTAGGCTGACTCTGGGTAGACTCAGATTGGAGTGAAGCAGGCTCCAAATGAGCTGAACCTGCTCCCAAAATAGGAGAGGCAGCTGGGGTTGCTTCTTTTTCAACTGAACCCTGTTGAGAGGGAACAGAGGAGGTGGTTTTGTGTGCTGTTTTCTTTTTGGCTAGTGATTTGCGTTGGTAATGGATGGATGATGTGGGTGATTGTGGAGTAGGAAGAGGATCTGTTTGGACAGGATGTGAGACTGGGCTAGGAACAGTGAGGTTGGCCTGTTCCATGGTCTCTTGTGCCACAGAGGCACCAGCCACAAAGGCTTCAGGCTCAACAAATGAACCAGGGTGAGGAGTCTGCTCTTCCTCAACCACAGAGGCTAAAGGAACAAACTCAGACTGAGCTGTTTTGGCCTTCTTTTTCACAGGCCCAGCTTCAGTTGGGCCAGGCGTCCTTTTGACAAGCTTGGACTGGCTTTGGATTTTCTGGTGGCAGCAGTCTCTGGATCCACCCTCACAGTAGAGGGTCCCTTCCCAACCTAGCCAGCCTCCTCAATTGGTGTGGATAGAGGAGGCTCATTCTGCAGGACTGGAGTATAGAAACTCTATTCCCTATAACTGGGAATCAGGCAGTCTTAAGAAGAGGCTGAGAGTTATAGAGATGCTACCACATACATGCTTTAAAATGAGCCTCGCCTGGGATATCGGAACAGCAGCTGGCCTTGACTCTTGCTGCACCAGGTTCCTCTATTCACAAAAAATCCATTTCCCATATCAAGGGTAGTCCCAATCCAACGAACTGTAGGGCGATAAGGAACTTCATCTCTGCTGAGGTTGGTCCAAATAACCAAACTTTGGGCTTCCAAACACATCACCACTGAGGCGAATAAGAAGCTGTAGGTAGGAGAGAGGTCCTTCCTGAACAGTGTTGCTCCTATTTTGGGTTCTGCCACACCACAGAAGCGTAGCAGATTGCCCATTTGATCATTTTCAGCTTGGGGCTTATCGTAAGTTGCAGTAGTTGGTAGATGTAGCACCTCCCTGAGCAGATCAGAACTAATCTCAGTGGTCTGAGTCCCATTGAGAATAGTACCTTGGATGACTTTGGTCTCTGGGTTGTAAGCACAGGTGTACCAAAACTCATATACCATCTCCTGGTACAGGACACCAGGAGATGCAGTCATCGCGTAGTTCAACGGATGAACTTGAAGGAACTCCACCATTTCTTCATAACTCTTCCCCACATAGTTTTTGGGAATGGTTAAGTTAGCAATGTAGTTGGTGGGTTTGATAGTCAGCATTGTGGTGACTGACGAGTGTATGACAACGTCCTCACCAACGAACACTGGGAGAAAGGGATTAGGTCTGTGAGCCATTTGGGAATTTTTGAGGTTTGAAGAAGCAAAAGACACTTAGTCGATTTTTAGGGTTCTTGAGGATTTCTGGAAATGATGAGGAAGACGAAGATGAAACAGTATGTAGGTATTTATAGGATTTGAATGGTCGTGTGTATGAGAGAGAAAAGAT